>DF240291.1:80172-158592 GCA_000507305.1 Breviolum minutum Mf 1.05b.01
CCCCCGCCAAAGTTTAACAGTTCGCCCCTGAAAAGTTACCGGGACCCAATACGAAAGGATTTTCTTCCTCTTCTACCATTTTTCAGGGTCTATGTTAAACTTCGGGGGGTGTAACTATGTTTTTTTGGTAAATCCATCTCAACTCTGGGCGATACCCGAGGCGAAGGCCATGCTCCTCACAGGTTGACCTCGAACGGACGGGCAGGCGGGGGTTTTGAGCCCTGCTTTTTTTCCGGATCCCCATGACGGATCCCATGGGACGAACCGTATATCTACCTACATGAACACCATAAATAACTAACCATTCATGTAGGTAAATCAAAGTAATACCATGGATCCGTCATGGGTGATGACCGAATCATTTTTTCTTGATCGAGGCCTGTCCGCTGCCTTTCTGGTGCTGGTGGACCAGTTGGTGCATCAACATAAGATTGAAGTGCAGGGTCTCTCAGTGGTCTCACCACTTCCATCCAGTTTTTGATTGGGAAACATGGGAAACATGTTTCACATGCGCTGCATGTGATGGAAAAGGTGTTTGTCTAGAAACATTGAAGACATGACTTGATTTTCCATGGCCAGACATAATCACCGAGTGAGATCAACTGATTCATCTCATCTTTCCCGTAAAAACAAAAAGGGCGTGGCTTCCTGTTCTTTTCAATGACGACTGGTGGAGCATCCCTAAACATGGACTCGATTTTTTTTGTGACATGGCAATTTTCTGAGACTTGGGCCTTTTCAACGTGGAACATTTTGGACCCCCAAGCGACTGCTCTGAGCGAAACAAAGCTGGCTGAGGGCAAGTGCTACCTTAAAACAAAGCAGCAAGAGCTTCGATATTTCCCGTGGCACTGTCGATCTCAACACTGGATGCGGCACCACGGCTCCTTTGCTCATTAGACTGAATTTCATAGCCACGGAAAAAAAAACGGCCTAGCTTTACGCGAAATATTGGTTGCTTAATATGGATCCTTATAACGGATTGTGAATGTTTATGACATAATCCCCACATAACTGGGTAGTGTAATTGCCTATGCCTGAAACAACCCAGATTGTTTTCATTGCTCATAGGGGGGATATCTCTACTCCATTTGTGTGAATTCTGGGCCCTAAAACACTGTAAGCCTTGTGAATTGCCACATCAGATGCCAATGATTGAAGGCATATTCACTGGACAGCTCAGATTCAAAACCTCGCCTCAAAGTTCCTCCAAAAAAACAACGTCCAACAGAAAAAAAACGCATGAAACTTGTGACTCCACGATCTTTTTTCCCCCCGACAAGAAAAACATTGATACCGTCCAAAAAAAACGCCATATTTATTCCTCACCATCATTTTGGGGTATCTATGTTAGTTTTTCGGGTGTGTTGCCGGGATGATACAAATCTCAACTCCAACCTTGAGGACCTGGAACGTTTGGTCTCTGTCGAGGAACCGGTGAAGCGAAAATCGAAAGAATCCAAGGTCGGCGGGGAATGAAGAACCAAAAACTTGAGGGGTTTTTCAAGGTGGAAAACTTGGGGAAAACCCACCAAAGATCCAGGAAAAATTGGGAAAACAAAAATTCTAACAACAACACATCCAAGAAAAATTGGGTAGAAACAAGTTGATTGGGTGGATTATTGCCAGTTGATTTTTGGTGGGTTGGATTTTTTGTCCCAAACTCCATAACTTTGTGCTTTGGGGTGTATTTTTTGTAAACGTCGATCTTGGGGGGACAAACATTTTGTGCATGTTTTTTTTGTTTTTCCATTGGATTTGGTGAGTACAACAAAAACTCGGAGCAGGATGTTTTTTTATATGAAGAGTTCTTCTTCTATATATGTAATACATACTGTACAAGTTTTGCAATAGCGAAATCGGGCTGAAAATTGAGGTGAAACAGAACATCAGGTAAAGCACGTAAAGATAAACAAGGCCACCCGCACATGCGTTCAGTGGAAAAACAACAAGCTACTTGACTTGAGAGTGAAATAACTTGACGGTAGTCAGAGTCATAAAGCATCATTTCTTTGCTGCCTTTTTTCTAAAGAGCTGAAAAAAAGCCTCCAATGCAGAAACTTTCGCAATTGATAGACAAGATTTGGCGAACCAACTAATGTCGTAAATATAATATGCAAACATATTATGCAAAGGTATGACAACATAATATACGCTTATACAGTATATGGGTGCTCGTTGCACGTTACTGGCGCCCTGCCCCCAATGGTATGGTCTCCCCACCACCTCACGTAACCCATCCACCCCGCCACAGTGAGGGGGGGGGTGGAAGATAATCCTGCTGCATGCGTACTATGCACTTTCTATACTTCACGTAGTACAGCACCAGAAAGCAACCACAACCACAAGGAGCAGGCTTCCTTTACCTACATACTTGTTAAGCTATACATAAGCTATATAAGCACAGCATAACTACTCTTATTAACTAGTTCCATTCTTGCTATGCTGTAAATGTAGGGTTCTTCCCCCGCCCAAAATGTCCGTCTGCAGTCAAGATTCAAAAGGTAGCCCAACTCCATCAGCAGAATGACATTTGTCCACAGAAAGGGAGCAGGGTCCAATCCTATATTGCATCTACATCTCAACTCGCTGCTTTTTGACTGACCCACTTTTTGTTGAAATGCATACAATATATTTTACATACATATTATTGTATATGTACAGAAATAGATATGTATTAGTATATGTTACATATGTGTATTTTCAGTATATTCTGTATAATATTCCATATATTCATTGGATTCATTCTGTAATATGTATATATATTACATGTTGATGGTTATATGTTGTTTGTTATATGTTATGCATGTATAGTATGTATGATGAATTATATATTGTATATTTGATATGTACTCCTGTATTTTTGTTATACGTCGCATGTTGCACAGCCATACCATATTGCACATGATATTATGTTATGTTCACCATATTGTGATGCTATATATGAGCTTATATCTTGAAACATGTGAATTCTATTTCAAAGATGTTGTAAAGATTAAGGATTATATGTTTCATACAGTGTATTCATATCTATGTTATATGTTGTATGTCGATATGTTGTATTTGATACATTGCAATTGTATCTTTCTTGGAAAAGGTCTACGTTGTATATCAGATCCAAATATTATATGTTCCATAATACAGTTATTTATGTTATATGGTATTTTTTGATTGTATATATATGCTAAGTGCGTTTCATTTTGTGCTGTATATTCTACATCATTTCAACATATGATATCGTATGCATTCTATTATAGTATTGTATATTAATGATATGCATATTTGTATATTCACTTTTATCATACGTATATGATATGCTTTACATTTTGTTTAACATACAATATAGTAATACTATCATGCTTTATATTCTATATATGTACTGTATCAAGTACTATGTATGCATCACCTATATACGTATATACATACATATTTATCTATACATACACGCTGTATGCGTTTTGTGTATATATGTAATATACGCAGCAAAAACGGGTTTTACATACTTGTTTTTTGTGAAACACCCATTGACCAAGCGGATTGAGAGAAAATAACTCCGATCAAGCCACCAATCAGGAGTCCGTCCTTTCCTCGGACAAGCCAGTGTCAGTGCCACTTGGTGTTCATAAAGTGTTGATGGTAACGTCCAAAGATCACCAAGTAAGGTTGGTGTTGTGAATATATCACCCTGTTGAAACAGGGTTTCCCCCAGAGATCTTCAGGTGGCGATCGCCGATCGCCACAGTATGGTTGAAAAAAATGCATGTATCTACATCGTGAATAGCAGGCTATTTAATTATTCATTACCAACCTTAGCTGGTGCAGGATTTCTGAACCATTAATATCACCCAATCGTTCTACATAATTGGTGATTTGGTTGCGGCCCTACGGTTTCCGATCGGATCCCCAAAATAGGAGGCGATTGCTGGTGCCCCTGAAAATCCCAAGCAACCGATACCCAGACCATAAGGTAACCTCTAAGTGAACACATGTTCCTCCTTTTTTGCGTCGTGTTTGGATGGAACAAATCACCGATTTATTTTCAAGTTTCTGTCATTTTGTGGAAAGATTTGTTTTTAGTTTGATGTTAAGATAAACTCAAAACTCAAACCGTTTGATAAAGATTAATGAATCAAACGAATTCTCAATCTTTACAACGTCATTACTCTGAACTCTGAAATGGTATTTATTTATCAATCTTGTAATGATTATATCGGTGCGCCACTTCACCATATTTAATCTTTAAAACCTGGGTGCTCCGTCTAAGGACGCTAGCCAGAAGTCCCACTGTGGCCAAAGTCATGTGCCATAAACATGGAGATCTCAGAGAAATACATGCCAGTCGCTGGGGCTGCAGCTGCAGTCGGTGGAATCCCCTTTGAATGATGTTGGCATGATCAAAATGAACATGTTGTCGCTTGTAAGTGTGTGGTGATGGTTTTTGAGCAGTTCAGACATGTTTTCCATGCGTACCCTTGGTTGTTTGTTTGATAAACTATCAACTTCAAAACGAGCATTTTGTTTCCACTGGTGAAAAGTAAGCACCGAAGGACTAGCAGGTATAGGACCTCAGAATTGCAGATGTAAAGTGACCCACTTCAATGTGTGGCCCCCAATTCACAGTGACGACCAGGATGATGAAATTATTTCTAGGATCAGGAATCTCAAACTAAACCTTTATTTGCCACTGGCATCCTGGGAGGCCACACCCAACGTATATATGTATATATATCTATACATACACATAACATATATACCCTTGGACCCCAAAATACCATGAACATGCCCCAACAATACTGGTTATAACCCCTAAGAATGAAGGTTGTGGGTTGCCATGGTATGAATATAGATATAATAACATAGATGTACGTATAGATATATATATATATATACATATAAATATGTATATATATGTATGTATGTATGTATGTATGTATATATATATACCCAAACTATATGCCCCTATCTGCCACAAACACTTTATATTTCTACATATTAGCTACTTTCCGACCGATGCTTAAAGCTGTTGAGGTAAGATCCTGGATGCCTTTGACATGCAGGCCCTGTTGTCGCAGCAGGAGGAAGACGAGAAGAAGGAAAAGGAGCCATGGCCGAAGGATTTGTTTTACTTAGATTTGTTTAGTTCGTGATTTTTGACGGATTCTACCATTGTAAATCACCATTAATCCATGATTTGGGGAATCCAAGTGTCGCGTTTTCTGTGAAACATAGGATTAAGGGAAGACACGGATGAAACTGTTGAAACACGGAAGGCACCTACAAACATATCAGACGGATCTCTTACTTAAGATTCAACAACAGCCAACCAGTCTACGTTTGCTTCATTGACACAAGCCCTCTTTGAAGCTTAATGATTCTAAAAACGAGCACAAAAAACACATGGAAAAGGTTGTGTCCCAACATCCATGATCTTCCAGCGTCAGGGTGCTGCTTCAAACATAGGACATCAAACAGCTTTGCTGAACAATCCTGGTGGTGCCTAAGTGATTGTAATTGTGGTATAGAGATATACTGATATTGATACACATACATGTAGAGGTCGTTTTGAAACTTGCACATACTGTCATAATCCACTCATCTTCTGCACTCCAAAATTGTTCTCCGCATACTTTGCTTTCAAGTTCTTTACACTCTGTCTTTGCGTTCAACAGAGATCTCTGTTTTTTTTTTAAAGGTGTTTTGACTTTGGACATTGATAATTTTCAGCAACCAAGGGCTTAAGATCAAAACGCCCATTTTTGATTACCCTCATCATAGATTTCCGGCATTTTTTCAATCACACCCAAGGTACGGGTTAGATTTGGGGTGTTTTCAGGAGATCAAACTCTTCCATACTCCGACCAAAGCCTCGTTGGGGAGCCCCGGTTCTCACGTTGTGGTTGGGGACCACATTTCTGGTTGCCAAACGGTGGGGTGATTTTTTGCAAGGATTTTTTTTTTGCCATTTGAAATTTTTGCTTCTCATTTATTTTTGTTTCAGAGAGATCAACATATTTGGGGAAATTGGTTGTTCCACTGATGACGCAGGGAATTTATGAAGATGTCCTGAAAAAAGGTTGGCATTGGAGTGGTTTTTCCCCACCCGCCTTGGGGGAACTGCGTGGCTACAATGAACAACATTGAACAACCATTACATTTTGCATTTGCTACAATGCTTCGTATCACAAATGTCACAAGACATCCAAAATTCAAAAAAAGTCCAGTCCCAATGCCTCAGACCCATTGAATATAGGGCCGAAGCTTTTTATCTTTATTTTTGTCTTGAACTCCTTCTGAGATCCAAAAAACTCAAGAAAACTTGAGAACTCTCAAAAAAAAAAATCATATAAATGAATGAATTCGAAGCGTATCATGTTGTTTTTAAGAGAATTATCCTTGTGATATCATTTTTTTCTAATTTGATGGAGAACTAGTGAAAAAAACCGATTAAACCCGGTGAGCCTTTACTAGTTTTGGTTGGTGAATATGCAACTTTATTGGGTTTGTATGGCTTTGGTATCAGAACACAAGCAATCTGAAGGAAACATTAGAAATATGATAATGTAGAAGAAGTGCGTTTAGACCGTAGGCCACCTATACCTCCCCGAAAAGCTTTTTTTTTTCGGTAACTAAAAAGTTTGGCGAGAAGGGATGCTCCAGCCCATTTCACCAACCGTCTTTTTAGATCAGCGGCCAAAGTTGTACAACAAACAGCATGTGGTACACTTGCAAAGTGTGGGCGGGATGTATATTTCTTTTTTCAATTGGTGAACCACTGGCAGATTCATTGATCATGATCTGATTGATTGAATGGGATGACTTTTTCCACTGAAGTTTTCAATCTCACTCAGGTTTCAAACCTTTGAGTGGGAAGACATGGAGCAAACATCTTGTATGACAAGGCTGCAAAAGTTTCTGCCACTTGTCACCAGAAAATCTGTAATGCCAATGGGCAAGGCTTGGCGCAAGATGGCTGACACATGTTTACTACCTCAATCCTCCAAGGGCATAGGGGTTTTGAGCTAGAAACAAACCTGCAGAATCTCAAATTTGAAGATCACTGGAGGGTCGAGGTATATACATATATATCATATATATATATATATATACATGGTTGCTGTCAATCCTCAGTGATATAATATTTTTTTTCAATCCCCGGATCGAATCGATCGAATCGTCATTTGTGTGAACGGAATCACTGCTTTGCAGCGCCCAAGTTTCCAAGTTTGGGAGAGCAAAAACTCTGTTCCGAGTCGGAGAGATTTTTGGCTGTTGAGAACCTGTGCTTGTCTGTAAAAAAACGATTACGTAAAGGGAATTACACGCCGGAATCATCACCCATCACTTGTAATTATGCATGTGAAATGGCCCGAAGATCTGCTGAAAAACTTGCAGACGTGACCAAAGGATGAACCAGCAAACATCAGAGAACTGTTGAAGCAAACTTTTTTCTATGCTAATTTGAACCTCATCAATGACCTCAGATTCCCTGATCGAATGTTTTCGAAAGGGTTGGAACCCAAGAACCATCAACAAAGGCCCCGGAACCAGTGGCCCCAGAACCGCGTTTTAGCAAGGCAATCGACGAAGTATGAGTTCACCATCTCTGTAGTTGCTCAAACGCATCAGTAGAATCTGATTGGATTCCAAGCAATTTTGAAGTATCAAAGTTGTGGTTGCATGGTGCATGTTGGTGGAGGAGGCGCTTCTAGTGAAAAACTCTTAAAGGGAACTTTTTTCATATTCCCCAGCATGTTTGCAAGAAAACTGGGAATATCAGAACCAAGATGTCATACAAAGAATTGGAATGATGACAATTATCAGTTTAGTTTCATTACACCATATGGAAAAATGGTTTCTCACCCCTCAGGGAATCGTGTTTCTAGATTCTGAGATCTTTCGCAAGGAACACTCAATAAGAGGGCTATCACGAAGATTGAAGAATGACGAGGTAGATAGGTATTGGTTGTAGACTGGGAGGTCGATCTTGCCAACGAAAGCATCACAACATGTTGGCTTTATCAGATATGGTGGAAAATGGTGAGTATCACTTAGTGCATATTAGCAAGGTCCAGTCCGGGTTGATGAATGCCAGGTACCAATTGGTGGCTCATGAGTTGCTACATCCAAGGGCTGGCAAATGGAAATCCTTTGTGAATCACTTTTTGATGTATATAAGTGTTTTTCTCCAAAAAGGGTGGGCCGGTTGGGGGGGTAGAACCCATATCCATTCAAAAATATTCGAAAAAATCCAGGAATTTGGGCTATGGAAATCCAGGAATTGGTGAGCCCCATCATCCAGTTGATCACCCAATCATTGAATCACCAAAACTTGACCCAGCTTCCCCCCTGCCGCAAAAAAAAACAATCCACCAAAAGAATGCGGAGAACTCTGGAGAAGGCCCTAGTGATGAATTTGGCTTGTTTAGATTTAGGCCAACTCCCTTAGTAATTAACGTTTTACTAATAAACATCTCAAGCTTCCCGTGCAGTCACGACAGCGATTTCAGGTATTGGCTTTGAACGTTCTGTGGATGGCCATTGAGTTAGAAGTTGAGGGAGGTGCAGCAGGCTGGAAAAACATGCCTGTTTTTGGCGGCCCCGGTGTTTCCTGCATTTTGCGAAGCGTTTGTCAGGAATGGCCTTGGGAATTTATCCGGCTGGTATGGACCTCTTTGCAAATTTGCCCCCCGGCAAAAGATGCAGTTGCAGGAAGGTCCCGGGTTCCTCACAATTTTGCAGGAAACCCGCCGATTAGCCATGATTCCGAAGGATTACACTTGGAGAAGATGCCTTTGTTTGATGTTCACTTAGGACCTAGATAGTGTATACAAGAAGTTGTATGGATGACATGAGATTGACTCATTGCTATGGAGATGTCAAGGCCTCTAGAAGAACATGCGCTTGCCATAGATCTTTCCTTTTGACTTGTGATTATCGTATTTTGATAAACCGGCTTCATTTTAATGATGTGTGTAGGAAGCACGATTCCTACGAACCGTCCCGAAACCAATCTGAAGGAACGAGACTTGTTTTGGCAAAACCTTGGACTAAGAAGTCACGTCATTCATTGCTTCGTCAAGAACTGAAGATGTGAAACAACAATCAAACTGAAGCCAACATTTTGTTTTTGGTGATTTTTTTTCCGTGCCAAAAACCGGTTTAAATCACTCCATGATTTTTGGGATATGAATTTGATTCACTTTTTTCCAATCGGGTTTTGGAGGTAACGGAAAAAAATGAAGCATTGTTGTTGAGTTCTTTCCCCAGTATTTGATTGCTACACTTCAAATCGAAGCACTATGTGTGGTCATCTTTTTTTTTTTTCGAAAAACGCCTGAGAAATAGTCTTTCAGAAAGTCAAAGGCCGATGCTTCAAAAATTATGATGACTCCCGGGCTTACTGAGTTTACTGTTGCTGATCCATGGATAGATGTGTAGAAAAGCATCTGCCCAAAACTGCAGGAGCTTTGCTTAGTTTAACGCTTCGAAACCAAGGCCCACATCCTTCACATCCCCTCGAACTTGGAAACAAATAAACTGAGGAAAACCTTTGCTTGTTGGCGCAACGAAGAAAAAAAGGAACCAAAAAACCCCACAAATCAATAAAAATCCTGCTTCTCTCGAAAGGAAAGACATTTTCCTGGTGGGAGACCACATTTTCGCATACATCTTCATTACAGATGTTGTCGTTCGTCTCAGTGTCACTTTGGCCTGATGGGGGGGGGATGGGAACCCCCAACGCAACTGGAACCCAACGACGTCACTGGTTTCGGTTGCCAACAGACCCTGCTTTTTGTTGCCAACAGATGCTGTATAGTGTAGAGTGAGTCAAAGGGTCAAAGGCTTAGGCACTACTCAAAAACATGTGTGTATATATATATATATATAGCGTACATTATTTTTTCTTGGAACTAACGTAGACACAGGAATATTGGAAGATCAGCCCTAGAAATATCACAGTTTTTTTAAGGGCTATTTCATTCTCAGAACAGGACCTGAACAGACTGGTGGGAAGTTGGAACCTCCAGGAATCATGAAATTTTCATTTTTTTTTGGATCAAACTTGATGCAAATTCTATGGTAATTTTGCAGGATTTCCCTTATAGTAATAGCAATAGGGCATTGTTTGGGTTGGTAATATAATGACCCCTGTAATCGTAGCAACGGACAATTCTCCACTTCAACGGTATTTCCCTGCAACCATAGGGATTTTGGACACATTTCAGAGCTTCCGAAATGCTTCATATACTTTTTCTTTCTTCATCCAACGCTTGCACCAGATGACATGGCAAATCTTCGAATAATTCAGAACTGCGTTTCTTTTTGGAAAACCCTCTGAACATGTTTCCCTCTGAGCATTTTTTTTGCTGGAAATTGGACTAATCAACAATATCCCTTTGAAGAGCTTGCCCAAAACCCTGGTTCACAGTAGGCAACCTAACCTTTTCATTTTTTTATGCCACCTGTTTTTAAAGCTTCACAAAACACCCATGGGTATTTTTGTTTTGACAGTTTTGACAGTTTTGACAGTTTTTTCTCAGGTGTTACGCTTCCAATTCTTCAAGGCAAGGGTGGGATTGTGATTTTTTGGTGAACATATATTCTGATAGACCCACCTTCTAACTATCCCAATTCGATAGTCAATGGTGCGAAACAAACACCTAGTTCTTTTAAACCTAAACGATTGTTACAACAATGGTACGTATAACAAAATCCAATAAGGTCATACCGGCATTCTTTTCAAGCGCCAGATTCTGGAAGCGTCGTCACTTTTTAGCACACAGCAATTGGGAATAGGTAAATGATGATAAAAAGGATGGATTTCTACCGTCCTTATCTTGGATTATCGGAGGTACTACGTGAATCCAGTTCTGAAGAAAAATGTACAGAATCAACATTCGTAGAAGGTTTTCTCTACTGTTTTGATGTCTCATTACTCTTCTCTGGGACAGTTTCCATGCATGTTAGTTCAAGTCCGCAGGATGTTTTCCCAGCCACGGGTGTTGCGCATTGGTGTATTTTTCAGGGGGTGCGGGTAACCGGGTAGCGCGAATTTGGTGAATTTGGTGAACTGTTTTGGGTGCTGTTTAGGGCGGGCAGTTTCATTCAAAGCATATATTTTCTAGGTGTACTTTTCCGATGTTTCTTATCCTGTTGAACAAACGAAGCAACTATATTCAAAGGAAGTGCACACCCCAAAACGATAGCTTGTAAAAAAACACCTCCGCCCAAAGGCCTTATTTCAGGAAATTTTGGGTTGGTGCAATATCAATTCATCCAAATATACAGATTGCTGCATTGTATATCGGATCTACCTCGTAGCAGTCACCACCAGGATGAAACATTGGTAGTCTTGGGAATCTCGAATTTAAACCGTAAACCTTTGCCACGATGGCACCCATCATGGGGTTGGTAGATCCAAATGATTTGATTCAGCTTCCCGAGCTGAATCCTTGAAAAGGTGTGTTTGAACTATGTGGATATTGCTGTATCATTAACATCGTTGATGGAAGTGGTCTTGACCAACAATTCACTAGAACCTTGGTAGCAAAGTGTGCAAAGGTGGACTCCAGGAAGGGAAAGAGGACACACTTTTTTGAGCAAATACAAATGGATAGATGCACTTGAACAATCTCGGAGCTTATGGGAAGGTTCTGTCACCATTGGAACGAATGTCTACAGAGCTTCATGAAGGTCACCGTTAGGGACCTGCCGTTGGAATCCTCCACTGCAGCACTACAGTTCAACATAAGATCAGAGAATATGTATATATATATATATTCATATATAATACATATATACATATATACATACGTCCTAGAGTAGATAGATTATGGAATTCAAGCGTCACCAAAAGATATTGTGAATTTTACCTCACATAGGATGACAGTGGAAAGTGAATGTCTACAGGAATTGCCTACAACTAAAAATGAAGTCTTTTGCTGGTCACCGTTGCTGGGTGTGGTGTGGGGGGCATCTCAACATTTGCAATATACAGACAGATGCCTCAACAGTTTTTGACTTCAATTCCTCCCCCATGCCATGAATATTTCAAATATTTAATGGTACCCATTTGTTGGTAAAGATGCTACCAAGATGGACACTTTCGGATTGTGGTTGTGATTTTTTTATCCACTTAACTGGGCAGGATGATGGCAGAATTTTTACCACAATCAAAGATATCCATAGATCTTTCTTCTGGAAGGGAATTCCCATTTGTGCTGCTTTGAATGCATCCATGGAAAAGTTTTGGATGTCAACAGTGTCATTGATATTTAAAACTTATGAAAGTCGCGGAGGCCAGGTGATGGTTGCAAACAATGTCTTGTTTTCACCCGAAGAGATTTCCTGTTTGACATCAACTGACGGATAGTTTTCAACCAGGTTAGAAACCACCAGCTAGAAGAAGATACAAGCACATCCTGTATGTATAAAGTAGTGCTTTTATATATCTATATAGATGCACATACAGATTGAATCACAAATTTTACAGTTGTACAAAAGGTTTTCTCTAGATAATATTGTCGTATACAAGTATTAGTGTATATACATAGTATATATATATTTAGATATACACATACTATAGCAATTTATATAACTTTACCACAATGAAGCAACCATGCTTTTCAGGGACTTTCGGAATGTGACCTTGAAAAAGCTGTGGTTTCTCATCCCCCAATGGTTGGGGAGTACCTTTCGACTTTACACGATCATGCTGGATATCTCCAAAAATGTTTTGTTAGCTCCTTTCAACATGGAAGGCCAAAAGTCCCATCTCAACCATGTTTCAATTTTGCATTTCTTTGCTGCTTTCTTGCACCAAAATGTCATGTTTGGGCAAGGTTTCAATTGTTTGCCACTGAAATTTCAGACTGTTCCTTCGCCTTCCTGACTCCTCTCTTGAGAAACCCCAGGATCTGCCAGTGCCACCAGTGCTCTTCAAACTGCTGCGGATTGGCAAGCTGGCACGAGCTATCCGTATGATCACTATGACCACCATGCTCTTGTCCTTACAGCGACTGGGCTGAAAACGCGGGTGGCAGAAAAAGGTCATTGGTTTATTAGATGGAGGTTTCACTGGAAGTACTCATAAAGTAGTTCCAGTGGAAAACTGGAAAACCATGTTCCTGCAAAAAAAGTGGTATGTTTAATTTTTTTTGCGACGGTTTCTGCATTTCTTCGTCAAAGCAATCAGCTGTGCACTTTTTTTTCAGGGGTCAGGGGAGCGGTTTTTGTCGGACCCAAAGATTTTGAAGATGCAAATCTTGAAGCAGGGCAGGGATGCTTGTTGTCTGGGATTTATCAGCCAGCTCCAGAATGCTTTCTCAAATTTTGGTGCAGGATTTTCTGCAACAACACCACCAGGAGTGTTTTGGACAAATTTGAACGAAGATGAGAGTAGCAGAAGAAGAAGAAGAAGAAGAAGGAGAAGAAGAAGAAGAAGAAGAAGAAGAAGAAGAAGAAGCAGAAGCAGAAGCAGAAGCAGAAGAAGAGGGACAGAAGTACATGTGAACAAGGAAACGATTATAAAGACAAGGAGAAAGGAGGAAAAGAAGAAGGAGAAAGGAGTAAAAGAAGAAGGAGAAAGGAGGAAAAGAAGAAGGTAGGACGACTGTAATACAAGACTGATAGGTAGATAAAGAGGAGGAAGATGTTGTGGATGCAACACCGCTTTTCCCGTTTTGGTGGACATTATAGTCTCAGTTCCATCCCATATCCTAACCAGGGAAAGGAAGCCGACTGCCTTCAGACCGCTTTCGAAAATGGCCACTTTTTGAATGTTATCTTGCTTTTCGATTGGAAATCAAGCAGGCCTTGAAATGTGGAAACATGATGATACTGTCACTGGAATCAACTTTGGAACCCTTCAAAGCCGCTTCTGGTACCGACTTTGACAGATCAGCATCAGGGGAAGTCTTAAACAATGGGTTTCTCTTTTTCTTTTTAAAGGTTGTGTTGAATTTGTGGTGATTTGCTTTGGAAGTACTGTTGGGGATACTCCTGCTCCATAAAAGACCACCGGATGGACGATCCCAAAAAACGAGATCAGATGAAGGGTGACGTTTCTGTGGTGGAAACTTCCCTTGATTCACGATGTCCTTGGGATTATCACATACAGACATACCCTGCAGGGAACTAACCTATCCCCTTTTAAAGGCACTTTTGAAGATGATTTTCCTTTTCCGACTGTGGGATGTGTTAGTTATATATCGGCAAGTCTGCGCATGTAGCACATTCATCCAGAATGGCGAGAGATTCGCGGAGCTTGGGGGCCTCTTTAGGTCTGGTATTTCTGAAACATTGAGATGGGAATCATTTTTTTTGGAAGATTGAGGGTATGTTTATTGATGTTTATTGTAATCGAATTTATTTTTGCAAGGGGAACGATTTTTCTGTTGATGGTGGATTTATTCAGTTGAATGGACACATGTCATATTGAGGTTGGCCTTAGACAATTGAGGGAAGATACCTTTCTATTGCGATGGGATTTAATTCCGAGGGGCGGAGTTAGGGGTATCTAAATCATTTCTTAATTTGTAGCACTTTGGAGCTTCCTAAACCTACAAAAATCTTTCAAAGAATCTTTTCTATTTCTGCAGTTTGCAACCTGCATATAAAGACTCCGAATCTTTGTGTTTTAGTATGGCGGCCTCCACCATCTTCCATCTCAGAAAAAAACATCCAACAAAATTCAAATCAGTGAAGGGATGTTGGACCTTCAGGACTTGCATACCTAGCTATCCGATCTATCCTTAATTTATTTGGTTGCTGAATAGATGGTGATGAATCTTTGCAAATGGATAATCAAGCTCATCTAGACTTGTTCTCTGTGTTTCTGGAGAAGATCCAAAAAAAATCTGACGAACAAATTCCTACACCGAGGTTGCTCATCAAGTGCTTGGCTGCAAGCCGTGGCATGTTGTTTTGGAGCTTCTCGGCACTTCATGACGTGGCTGTCATGATCCAGAATTGATGTAATCCACGCAATCCATACATGGTCTCTGTGCTGATAGTGTAACACATACCTAAAAAATTCAATAGATGCGCCTTGTACGGATGGAATGAAGGGCCTTTCACTCGGGTTGGCGTATGTTCATGGTTCATGCCAGTCCAAAATATCATCGACCCCCCCCAAAAAATACCATAACATAGGAGATTCCTTTACTTCTTACCATGTTGAACTTCCAGGGTGACTGAAGTTAGGTGGTTTTGGATTTAGTGAATACCTATAGGCCTATAGGAATTGGGGCCACGAAAAACAGGCGAAAAAGCTTAAGATTTCTAACATTTGGGGCCACTCAATTGGTGAACACCGGGCAATTCAAACCCAATTTCTTTCCCTCACAAACCAGGATTTTCCAGGGTGATTGGTCACAAGTATGTATATAAATCTGAGAAATATCCCTGTATTTTCTCGTTTTCATTCGGCCCGTCCTATCTTAGCAAAGAAAAAAACACAGTAGTTGACGGCGAGTATATTTAAGGCACTATACCTGGGATGATCAAAATGCACAACCCAAAATGTGGAGAGCAGGAGATCTTTTTTGCCATCAAAAGCTAATGGAACCACTGTAATTTTTGGTTGTTAACCTCGAAACTTCCCATGATTCTTTTTTCCCCGAAAAAAAAACATCAACGGAAACATTTTCAGAACTTCAGAGATTCCTAGGGTCAAAGTAAAGTAAACCCCTCCAACCTCCCCATGAACCCCGCTTCAAAACGGGATTTCAGAATGGGGCGGCTTCCTTGATACAACCAGTTTGAACCTGGGTGTAGCAATGAATCGTCAATCAAGATTCCATCTTGCCCACGACTCCCGTCTCTTTGGGATGGTGCCATTCGAGGTGGCCTTGTTTCATGACATATATGCAGAATGATCAAAATTGTAACTTAGTAATTAGTGTTGCTTTTGGGCAGAAGAGTGGGACTTCACTTTTGACGGCCTCAAGTGTTTTGGCTTAGACTGTGTGTTTAGGTGGGGCACGCCATGTTGTTTCGACCCGTGGTCGTTTGTCTGGCTTTCACCGCCGGCCATGGGTGGTGGCGCCAGGACGATTCTAAGGAAGAAAGGCCATGGAGGGCTTGGGCCTTAGAGCGGTTTCCTACTGTCATCGAATACAGTGAGTACCTGGAAGAGCATACAACCTCAACGCGTCAAACAGTCGTTGGTTGGGGCGAAGCAATTTCAGAGCGGGGCTTGTGGGTAGTATTCGATGGCTTAGCTGGACTGTTTGGCTGGGCACTCTTTGGAACGGCATGGGGGGATGTTAAGTCTGGAATTCGGAAGATCATCCAACTCATCATCCTGGTGGTCCTATGTGTGGTGGTCCACTACGTTTGGGCCATTTGTTGGCCAGTCCTTTCGCTGGTTGGCGCGGTGATTATGACGATGCTCTGGATTTGTCGCAAAGGCTTGCGCATTGCTGGGAGCATTATGTACCACGTACAACGCTGGTGTGGGGGAACGCCGGAAGCCGTGGATGCGGAGTTTTTTGGCCCAGGATTGGGCGTAACACCGGAAACCTCCGATCTGCGGCGTTTCAAGTATGCAGCTTCAACTGAGAAGTGGATAGTTATCAAGCGAGATGGCAAGGTGGCGGTTTTCAAATTGTCGTCAGAAAGCTGTTCTATCCGGTCCAGTGGGCTGTTCGCGGGAATTGAACCGGATACGTTACGTGGAAGCCCTGGACTGTTGAAAGATCTTCGGGGACACGACAAGGTGCATTTGTGCAGATCGCCGACGTGTGCTGAAGAGGGACAACACTTCCAGATCTATGGGCTTGCAAAGAAGTTCGACCCGGTTCGATTTCAGTTGTCAGTTTCTGGACAAGGCGCAAAGGAGGCTGGCGAAACTTTGTGGTCGTGGGCAACGAAGGGGTCACGAGTACTGGCAGAACGGGTCGGTGACTTTGGATCGGAATCTGAAGCTGAAGATGTGCCCTGTCAAGGGCATCGTGTTCGCTGGTCTACGGACGATAGTGACGAGGCCCTGAGTAGTTGCACCTGCAAGGAACCCGCCAAAGAACAGGTGAGTCTTTTGCAGGAGGATCAGTTCGGATCTTCATCAGAAGTTTCACTTTGTCCCACTCATGCTGCTAAGTACTTGTTGAAACGTTACCAGTATAAGTGTAGCTACCAAGGTTGTTGTCGACTAGGTAAAGTTACGGCTGGCGGTGTCAACGTGTGCTGGACCCATGAATCGGAAGCTCAACGGAAGAGGTCAAGATCAAGATCTAGAGGACGCAAGGAGGATGAGGACCGAGAAGGGCAGCATGAGGAGTCAAAGAAGGACGGAGAAGGCAAGGAGGACGTCGACGGCGGCATCGAGAAGCTGATGAGCGAGCTGAAGGAGATCAAAGGCTCCTTGAAGAGAGAACCCGAGAAGAGCGCTGAGGTCGTTGCTGAGGAGCCAAGAAAGAGGAGATTAGCTTCCAGGTCCCCAGGTGTGACCCCGAAGTCCAGTGTTCACCGGAGCCTTGCCAAGCTAGGAATGCTCGATTCACCCGACACCCCCCAGGCTAAGAACTGGCTCGAGGAGTTTTTCGAGAAGTACATGGATGGGAAGGAGCTCGGGATGACCGAGGGGCAGGTGAGGAGGATGATGGCAAAGGAGCACGGCGTGACGCTTGCAGAAGTCTCTCGTACCCTACACGGCTTGGCATCTATGGAACAAAGCAAAGGTCAGCGTGGTCTGACTAAGTTCATATCGCTGTGGGGTGCGGACTTTGAGGAGATTGAGGAGCCCAGTTTCTCGAGTGAGGACCCCCGGGACTCAGCATGGAGTGTGGTCACGGCTGATCCCATTCCTCAACGAGTTCCCGAGCCGCCAGGACTGTCCCCCAACGTAGCGTCTTCCAGTGGCAACCCAGTTTTGATAGCCCCGCCAGCCATTTATGGCCGCCAGGTGAAAGATCGCAAAGCAGGAGCGGGGACGACTACCGATTCCATGACAGTCCTGGCCCAGGCGATCCAGTCCCAAACCGCGGAGATAGCGTCGTTGGTGAAGGCCCAGCATGACCAGCCGGCTCACCCAGCAGGAACCTTGAAAGGTTTGTCCCGCCTATCGGAGGAGATGGTGTTTGTCATGCGGGCGTGCGATCAGTACCACGTTGCCATTTGTCCTGGCGAAGTTGGAACTGCCTTGGCTAACGCCCTGATAGCCTCACAGGTGGGAGCGTCCACAAAGTTGAGGGCGCTGGGATTCAGACAGAGGATGAGTAGCCGTCTTGCAGTTGGCCTTGCCGGCCCTTTCTGGGGTTCCCAGGAGAAGTACTGTTTGACAGCGGCAGACTTTGTGCAGTACACGGACGCGGAGCTGGATGCTTTTTCGTTGGAGCGCAGCAGTAAGCCAGGAACGGAGCAGAGGCCAGCCCCCCCTACTAAGATTGAGGAGTGGTGTGCAAGGGCAAGACGTCAAAACCAAGTGTGGAAGCTCGTCTATGGTGAGGAGTGGGCGGACGTCAGGGAGCATGCCGTCGAGACGTTGGCCATATGGCATCAGGAGACCCCGCACAAATGGCCGTTGCAAGTCGTTATGGACACGTGGGAAGAGCTTCACTGGCGATTCTTGGAAGAGATCAAGGAGCTAGTGCGCCAGATCAAGAAGCAGGCCAAGAGGGAAAGCCTCACACTCCATGAGCTGAGGTTCTACGCACTTCTTCCAGGACCCGACGGCACGGCGTGGCTAACTCTACCCCGAACCTTTGACCTGATGAACCCGGAAGGATGGTTCAAGACAGAGCTTGAACCTAGGATCGAGAGGAAGCAGGAGAGGACGTTGTGGAGACTGACATGGGATGGAGGAAAGCGTGAAAGGGTTCCCCAGGCAGGAGGAGTGTCTGGGGACAAAGACAAGGAGCGCGGTAAGGCTGTGGCTCTGATCGGGCCGAAGTTGACAACAGAGGAAGTCACGAGGGCGAGAGACAGAGCCCCGGTGGACAGGAATGGAGTCCTCCTATGTTGGTCAAACTTGACCCATCAAGGATGCCAGCTGGCATCGTGCCAGAGGTCTCACGAGCCACTTCGAGGACAGTTTGAACAGTTGGACCCAGCAGTGAGGATGCAGCTATTACGACGTGGAGGTCTTCGTCGCATGAAGCAGGAGACGCCGCAGACAGCGGAGGCGAAGATCAAGGAGCTGAGACTTCATGTGGCCCAGGACAAGACCGAGAAGATCTCGAAGCCAAAACGGAAAGCTGGAGAGGTTGAAGAGAGTACTGTGGATGAGGCCAGTGGAAAAGCTGGAGGAGAGACTCGAGTTAAGTTTTGCCGACATCCCGGAGGAGTTTGAGGCCGTCGACTACACCAAGCAGGAGGACATCCAGGATCTTCTTAAGGGCCCGGATGAGACCTTGGGCGTTCCGCAGCAGCACCAGGACAGAAAATATGATGGTGGCTTGGACAAGGCACCAGAGCATGCCCAGGAGCTGGTTTCCAAGGCGAGAAGGCTGAGTGAAGGTCCTGTGTTAAAGGCGCTGGAAACAGCGTCTGACGATCTCTACTCGTGGGCGGCAGCGCGAGTCGCGCGAGAGGAAGGAGTTCGGCTGGAGGACCTACTTGAGGAGATGGCCCTTTTTGGTGCTTCGGACTTGGCGCAGGAGGCATCGTCACTTTTGGAGGAAGTGGGCCACCAAAACAAGGCTGGCGAGAGGCCGCGTTTGGTCGTCAAGGAAACTATATGGGCCCCAGGCGAACCAGGTCAAGGTGGTCTGGAACTGGATGGCGTCGCATGGAGGACGTGGGACTTCCAGGAAGAAGTGATGATGTCAGAAGAGCTGGCTGCCATGATGAAGGTTGTGGAGCCGACTGAGGAGAAGAGGCAGTGCGTTACAAAGACGATTGCGGCAGGCATCTTATGGAGGCGTTTAGGCCGCAGACCTACTATGCAGGAGGTAGCAGAGGAGTCAGCTAACTTGAGGGTGGAGCAAGCGAAGCAGGCTTTGGATGCGCATGACCAAATGGGAGAGGCGGCGGAGTTTGTGACCCCGGTAGAGCATGAGCTGAGATGTCAAGCCCATGACGTTCTACACCCACATCACGAAAGAGACTTCAGGACTTTGGCCGTCTTCCCCGTGCAAGCGCTTGAGGATGCTAAGGTGGTTGTGCTACGGGCTGATGTACGAGGTAGACTGCTAGTGGAGGAGGTGGTCGGACCGAATTGGCAGCCGCAAGGGTGGACGGTGTTTGCTTTGATATGGAAGGGTCACATGGTCTTGGCCCAGCCCCCCGATGGATATGAGGTGGAGGTTTGGCTGAACAGTGAGGAGGTCCAAACCACGCCGGTGTTGGGTTTTTCCTTCTATTGGCATGGCCGACATGACCAATCACTGACTGCTCCAGGAAGGATCTCTTGCCGACTATGCAAACCCACCAGAAAGGCAGGTGAAAGACTTACCTGCCACCCCAGGCACAGTCAACTCCCCGGAGTTGCAGTTGCAGGAGGAGGAGCCGCCAGGTCCGACGCCCGCAGAGGAGTCCGAGGAGAGCCGTCAGGTCGGCTTGTTCTTCGGGAGCTGTTCGCAGGCAAGGCGACCCTGACCCAGTGTTGGCAACACACCCGCGGCCATGCCTTAGAACCAGTCGAAGTCTACTCCAGCCCCCATACGCGCGACGGATACTGCTCTGACCACGACCTATTGCGTCCTGAAGTCCGTGCCCTACACTTGTCCAGAGCCAAGCAGGGACCAGAAAACATTGGCTGGGTTGCAGCGCCATGTACAAGCTACTGTGACTGGAATATTGAGAATGGAGGATCCCGCACTTTCACCCAGCCGGAGGGAGGAGCTGGCAGAGCTATGACGGAACGAGAGCAACAAGGAAACGTTCTGTCAGAGTTTGCGGCGGACTACTTCGAGACGATGCTGGATGCTGGTGGTTTCCCAATAGCTGAGAGTTCTGGTTGCTCAGGTCGTTACCCCAAACAATGGGACCTACCGTGTTGGCGCCGCGTATTGGCACGCTCGGATGTGGACTTTGTGGAGTTTCGTATGTGCAGCTTTGGACTCGGCCCCCCAGATGAACCAGGGGCGTTCTACCAGCATCTCACGCGGGTCGTTTTTCCTAAGCATGAACCGTTGAGAGTCGCCTTGTCCAGACGATGCCCCGGTGTTAGTGCCACCCATCGCCATGTAGCTCTGAAAGGAGCTCGCCCAGGATCCAATGTCACCCGTTGCACGGAGGCTGGCGTCTACTGCCCGGAGTTCGTGCAGACTGTTTGCGAGGTTCTTCGAGCATCTCTTTTCGTGGGGGGGGTTGGTCCCTTTTTGAAGTGTGGGGACAAGTCTGGCGAGCGAGCAGGAGGTGGACCGTCAGCTGGAGGTCAAGAACCAGAGGCTACAGAGGGTGAGAAGGCAGAGGATGTGCAAAGGGCGAGGAATGCAGAGGCTGCAGAGGACGTAGAAGGTGCAGAGGGCGAGAGAGAGGCTGTAGAAGGTGCAGAGGATGCAGAAGGTACAGAGGACGCAGAGGAACCCGACCATCTCGAAGAAGGAGGAAGTGCAGACCGTGACGAATGCTTCTTCCAGGGAGAAGGCGAGGAGAATGAGGATGAAGGCTTGGTGATTGGAGCAAGTTCCGAGTCTATTAGAGAGGATGAGGCCGCTGAAGAGGAGGAAGTGAACGGCGACCAGCATCATTCTGACGAGAGCTTTGTGAGTTGCGATGATCTACGAGCAAATGTGAGCCCAGCGAGGCCGTTAATGGAGGCTTTGTTTGGGGCAGGAGGAGATCAAGATACCCGTGGAGGAGCGTTGGACCAATGGGTAAGGCGCCTACGCGACGAAGATGGGAGTCTCTCGCCGCACCACCAGGAGGTCACACACCAAGGGGTGTGGGCCGAAGAACCATTGCCGGAAAGCGAGCAAGGGCCGGGTGTGGATGGAGTCGAGAATGCCGAGGCCGACTACATGCAAACCTATGTTGGCGGGTACATCGTGGTGCACCACTGCAGGCATAGACAGGAGTACTTCTACCTGGAGGATTGGGTTTCCCTGTGGACCCAGCACGGTTGAGGAATGAGCGGATGTCGGTGTGCACTTTCACTACTGGCGTATTTTCTCGTACAGGAACGGCTATGACCTTTGAGGACAATTGGAGGAGCACCGGCCCTCATGCTTCCCCAGTAGCGGGAGGATGGTGGACGGGTATGACAGTCTTCGTCTTGCAGGGAAGGGCCCTTCCGTGGGAAACGCCACCAAAGCGAGAAGAAGGAGGAGAAGAAGGTGATGAGGAGACTACGGATGATGACCCGGAGGTCAGCGAAAGCTGGTCTACTATGGAGACGAGGGCCACGAGAGCTTCGAGGTCGAGGTCGAGGAGCGCAAGAAGATCAGCAGGAGGAGGTAACGGCACAGGTCGTGTTGAGGAGTTGGCTGAGGAGTATATGAAAGTCTTGGGTGAAATAGAGGAGCCAACCCCCGCAGCCTGGGCCAAGGTGCTCACTGCTGGAGATGCGTTGCTGAGTGGCGCAGGGAGTGTGAAGGTGGCAGCCGAGGCTTTGTGGAAGGTGCGGGAACTACGTGGTTTCAACAACCTGAAGGGCGTCAAGGAGAAGGTCGTCGAAGAGGTGTTGCACCCTGACATGGTGTCGTACTTGAGGAGCGTGGAGGCCCACGGCATGTCAGCGCGTCATGAAGGCGTAAGGTCTAGAGTGGTCTCGGGCCTTCACCCCAATGCGAAGAAGAATCTGGACCAGGTCTACAAGCAGATCTGGAAGGATGTGAGGAAGAAGAGAGTGTTGGTGGTGCGGAAAGGCAACCCTTTGCTGTTGGACACTATCTCGTCGCCCTTTGAGGCGGTGGACAAGATGTTGCCAGACCGTACTGTCGCCCCGGACAAACGGGTGGTGCACGACCAGAGACAGGTCAATCTGGGGTCTGACAAGTCTTGGCACCCCCCAGCATTGCAACCAACCCACCAGCAAATTGCACGGAGAGTGCTGTGGTGCCGGACTCGTTTTCCTGGACTACCAGTGGTGATCGCCAAGAAAGACATCGCAGGAGCGTTTCGTTTGCTGTGGGTGGCCCCGGAGGATGTGCCTCTGTTTGCAGGGGACCTTCCGTGGAAGGAGAACTTCATGGCGAAGAATGAGGCTGAGGATGAGAGAGGAGAAGGAGACAGAGACAGCAAGGGCGATGAGATGACCGTTCTCTACCTGGTCAGCAGCTTTGGCTTTCTGGGTTAGTGGACCGTGTGGGGAAGGGCAACGGAGGAGTATCACCGAGCTCATCGACCGCGGCATGTGAGGAGAGATGGCTCGGCTGGCTTCGACTGCAAAATCCTAGTCGACGACGCGATCTTGGTCGAACCAGAGCTTGGCATGAGGCCTTGGGTCTCTGCAAGTTGTTATGAGGCCGGGGTCAAGCTCATGTTGGGCAATGAGGCGGTGAATGAGGAGAAGGACGCACTAGAAGGTCAGTTCAAGGAGGAACAGACCATCTGGGGCCTCACGATGAATACCAGAACCAACCGAGCCCTTCTACCAGAGCGCAGAATCCTCAAAGGTGCACACTTGCTGTCGGAACCGGCTTTTGATGCAGAGAATCGGAGTTTGTGTCTGAGACAGCTTCAGCAGTTCCGTGGCATTGCCACGGGGTGGGCAGTGGTCGTCAAGGGCCTGAAGAACGAGCTGAAGGCGGCGGACGTCTTCCTCACGAATGGTGATGGAGCTCTGCCGGTGAAGCCGAGAGAGAGAGGATACAGAAACGAAGAGAAGGCAAAGAAGGATGCGTGGAATGATTTGTGGGATCTCTTCGAAGTGTGCCGGTGGCTTTGTGCGAGGTCGGAGACTTGGGGAAGGAGTTTCTGCTCTACCTTGGAGGAGCTTTTGGACCCGAGAGAGAGGTTGGCTTTGCCGCGAGGACCGCAACAGGCTATCTTCGTGTCGGCAGATGCTACAAAGAAGGTGATTGGTGCGATTGATTGGACCTGCGGGAAGGCTGCCAGGATGAGCCAAGAGGATATGGGACCATGGTTGAAGAGCGTGGTGGAGGATGAAGCCGATGAAGAGGGCATCAGGATCCACGTGACCGAGATGTTGGCTATTGTCGCCTTTGCCAGCAGGAGGTGTGAGGAGTGGTCCGGCAAGGTAATCATCTACGCTGGCGACAACAAGGTGGTGAGGCAATGGATCGATCGAAGGCAGAGTGGCTCAAGGGCAGGGAGGCTGCTACTACGGGCTTTGGCAATGTGCGAGATGAGATATGGCTTCGTCGTCATCGCGGGCTGGTGGAGAACTTTCCACAACGTGGATTCGGACTTCATTACCAGGTGCTCGGAGGAGGAGTACCTTGCCTATCTGGCGAAGAAGGGCTGGGAGGATGTGAACGTCTCCAGCACCATTGAGGAGGCTGTTCAGGATTCGCGTCGGTTTGGACAATGTTTCTTGTCTTGGGCCGACCCGGAAGACCGCCGTGTGAGCATGCAGCTGAAGGATCAGAGGTTGAGGAGAACCATCGATCGTCCTATCAGACCGCCCTGGTCCAAGATGAGGGTCTTGGAGTGGACGTCGGGAGAGAGGTTGGTCAGGGACTTCGAAACTGTGGCTTCGGCGTGTGGAGCGAATGAAGATGAGGCGAAGTGGGTTGTGTGTGCGGCTACTGTAGGATGCGACCTTGAAGGAAAGACACTGAGGAGATTTCTGCGCTGGGCGGAGGAGGCCTGCGCGGATGTCGGTGTGGTTGAAGGGCCTTTGCTTGCGGGATGGAAGAAGCTGATTGAAGAAGGAGGGGAACGTGGATGGTACGTCCACATGATTGATTTCGTCACGACTGAGTTCGGAGAGGCATTGGCGCGCCGGAGGAGGGCCGCGGTGCTGACAAAGGCCGTGGTTGAGGCTGAGATTGTGGAGGCTGGTGTAGTGAGGGCTGTCGTGGCCCCACCTTTGGGAACTATCTTGGAAAGGAAGGATGCGAATGAGCTGGTGTGGGGGTTCCCTATGAAGCTTGAGGTGACAACAGGAGCTCCGAGGAACCCGTTGCTACCCCACATCGCGGCGCATTTCTGGGAAGAGCCTGACGTGAGGAGGATAGCGCATGGCCTGACCGGGCCCGGCAAGTGGCCGTTGAGAAGCAAGGAGGGCGCCGAGTATGAGGATTTGGTGCTCTATGACCGGTGTGGACCACCAGGAGCAATCCGAACGTTGACCTATGAGGAAATTTGGGCTTGTCAAGGAAGATCCAAAGAAGAATGGCATGCGGCTTTGAGGAGTACCGGGAGAACTGAGAAGGAGCTCTTCGAAGAAGGATGCAAAGCGACGGGCATTCACACCGCCCAAACGTTGTTGACGTTGGCAGGGCTGGTGGTGGGTGTCGCTCAGGAAGAAAGAAATGAGGAGACAAAGGCAGGAGCGGTGCGTGATGGACCGCAGGATGAGAGTCTCGCGAGGCTGTTGCTATGGCTTCGTAAGTGGAAGAGAGGAGAGTTTGGCCAGGAGGCCCAAGGGAGAAGAGCCGGAGGAGTATGCCTGGAACAGGTGTGGTTCTGGGGAGAGACCCTTTGGTGCGATGCGTTGGACGACCTGCAAGTGGAGCAGTGGGAGCGCTGCGAATGGGCTAAAGCAGGAGGAAGAAGGAAGAAGGAAAGCGCAGAGGAAAGGTTGGGCAAAGCGAGCGTGAAGGATGATGCCGTGCTGCAACCTTTTGATGGAGATGTGCAAGGAAGAGTTGAGGATTGGCTGGAGGCAAACATGACGGGTGACAAGGCAGAGAGCACCGCCCGAGCGTACGCAAGCATGTGGCAGAAGTGGATGGCTTGGGCGCAGCGACAACAGTGGCTCACCCCTTACCTGAACCCGTCGGACTCCAAGCTGACCAATGAGAACAAGATGCTCGGCTTCTTGGGCTACTTGGGATGGCTCGGTGCCAGCGCTGCCAGCATGAAACAGGCGCTGTTTGCGTTGAAGGATGCTCACAAGAGAGCCGGCTATGGGGACCCTACTACGGAGGCGTTTCGTGTATGGCTGTTGGTCAATGCTTTGGACCGGAGAGCGGCCAGGAAACCGAGAAGGCTAGGGGTTACGCCTGGAATGCTGAAGTGGATAGGAGCCCAGCTTTCGGTGGGAGAAGGCACAAGAGGCGAGACCAAGGTCCGTGCGGCACTACTTACAGCATGGTTCTTCATGATGAGGGCATCTGAGTACTGTGAGTCAGGACCACTCAACAAGGAGATGATTCTGAGAGGGGTCGACGTGAAGTTGACCAGAGATGGAGAAGAGGCTGAGAAAGGATGTGCGAATGAAGCTACGGTGCAGTTCAGGAAGACCAAGTCGGACCAAGAAGCGTTCGGCTCGTGCAAGACTATGGGCAGTACCAAGACCAAACTGCTCTGCCCCGTGGAAGCTTTGGAGGAGTACCGGGCTGTTGCCCCAGCCAGATTCAAAGGAGGAGAAGCGTGGTTACCGCTGTTCCGATGGGCGGACGGCTCAATGCTGAAGAGGTTGGAGGTGCAGGAGATCCTACAACGAGCGGCACGAGCTGAAGGTCTACCGGCGGATCGCTTTCTATCCCATTCCCTTCGTATCGGAGGGGCCAGCGCACTGTTTCAAGTGTCGGCGGACGTGGAGTTAGTCAAACGGATGGGAAGGTGGTCAAGTGCGGCGGTACAACGTTATCTGCATGACGGTGGACATGTCTTGAAGCAGCTGTCCACAAAAATGGCCAATGTGGACCAACGAATTCACTATACCTGAGAAGGATGAAGATTCTTCGGTGCTATCCCCTTTTGAGAATGTCGAGACCTATGCGACGGCAGAGCCCTTCACGGTTGAGGAGCTATGAAGGATGGGGGGTTTGGCGAGCCAAGTACAGTGGCAAACCATTCCTCTTGGGGCACATCACTACATGTGGTGCGCAACGCCGCCATCGCAAAAAGAGCTTTCGTTTCTTGGGGAAGGCACACGTATGCGCACCTAAAGTTGTAACTTAGTAATAAGTGTTGCTTTTGGGCAGAAGAGTGGGACTTCACTTTTGACGGCCTCAAGTGTTTTGGCTTAGACTGTGTGTTTAGCCCACCCTCAACCACCCTGGGGGGTTTGGCGAGCCAAGTACAGTGGCAAACCATTCCTCTTGGGGCACATCACTACATGTGGTGCGCAACGCCGCCATCGCAAAAAGAGCTTTCGTTTCTTGGGGAAGGCACAAGTATGCGCACCTAAAGTGTATGTTTTGAACAACATTGAGCAGCTGCAGGTTTTTGCTTGATGAGTTTCGTGCAGTGTGTGGCAGGGATGATTTTGGCAACACTGTGTCTTGGTGGTTTGAGCTGTCAAATCGATTTATTCAAAGTTCAAAACCTTCATTTGGGGTCTTCAAATAGGGGACCTTTAAATATAGACAGCCAGGCAATTTTCATGGTTAAGCCTGTGTTGGATCGACTTTTACCTGAGCTTTCTGGCTGTGCTATGATGATGAAGTGAGGATGAGGTCACTTATTCTCCAGTTTTGTTTGGACAAGGAACGATTTCATGGCAATCTTGAAATCTCGTCAAGTAAAGGGTCTCCACAAGCATGATAAAAAAGACATACACCATGACATATTTCACATGAATATTTAAAAAAAAGGTTCATAAACAGGTACCCTCCCTGAAACTAACATAGCACCTGAAAATATGCCATCCCAAAAGGAATTGCATTTTCCACCCACCAATTTTCAGGGGCTATGTTAGTTTTAGGGAGTGTAACTCTAATTGAAACAGCAAGAATTTTCGACGTCCACATTGGCGTATCGAGGTGTCAAGACTTCATCCAGGACGGGTGTTGAAACAGTAGCAGACATGGGATATGATAATTAGATATCTCTCCCCCCCAACAAAATAGGCTAGTTTTTTTTTTGCAACACCAGTATTTCACGATATTTTTTTAGTTGTTATGGATCTATCTCAATTTTGTGAGGTTCTTGCTACTTCCTTTTGAGAGCATATGTTTCAGCGATTGTGATGTCTTTCATTGCCCTTTCATAGCCTCGGGGGTGCAAAAATAAATGCTTTCTGGAGAACCTTTCCCTGAATTGCCCAACAGAACGGTCAACGGTTTTGTTTGTTTTTTTTGCATCCCATGTTGTTGCGAACACGTGCATGACGTCCTACAGCACCCATCCCTGATCTCCACCAGGACCTCTCGCGAGATGCATCGATTCGAGAGCAAGTTTTTCGATATTATGGCACCTTGCTTCAGTCCTAACATTGGTCCCAGTACTAGACCCGTTTCATGGAGGAAAACTTCATGGAAACACAACTTATCTCGAAGAAACAGGTGGAATGTTGGCCATGCTGGTCTCATGAAGTCCGATGATCACCCAGGTGACATTAGCGATGTTTCATTTATCATTCATCACTAACGATAATTATCGATCATCATCGATAATTATCGATCATCATCGATCATCTTTATATGTAATCAGTATATACTGTAACTATTATCGATCATCATGGATCATCATGATGTAATCATATGTATAACCACTATATATGTTTTTTCGAATAATAATCATTAGTGATCAGTCATCATGAACCATCATCAATGTTCATTATATAACCATTTGCAAGAAACGGATGTCAGGGGCTGCAATCTCAAGACGCTGCCAGATAAAACCTGCTAGTGCCTATTAGGCCAAGATGACCTTCTCAACTCCGCTATGGTGAGCCATCTAGGTAGTCATCCTCACAGTTTCAGGTGATCGTCAAGGTCAGCTGTACTCAATTCCTCATGGTTCATATTTGGATGGTGATGAGCTTGTTCATGAAGCAGTCAGGACAAATTCATCATGATTTATGAAGATTTTGATTTATGGTGATCACTGATGATTTATGCCTTTTTAATGGTGATTCATGTTTCACGCTGATTTCAGATAACATATTTTCAGTGTCCCCACCCATACAGGGTTTGGCCAATACCCACTTACAGTCTATAGTACCATTAGGGTTAATTGGGGGGCTCTTTCTACAAGCGAAGTGAACACGGTCAATGGGCCGGGCAGGTTCCCATACACAGTACATAGAGCTTATTTGTAATACACCGACTTCAGCACTGTATTTGATGGAATATGGGCACCAGGAATCTCAATGGAGATGGGGAAAATATAACAAAGATAGAAGAAGATGCAATCATCATAACGATGCCAACATAGTTGAGATGTCAACACACATTGTATAGGAGATGAAAACATCGAGACCTTCGGCCTAGGATGAAAGTGTCCAAAGACCCTGCAAAATTACCAGCAAGTTTGGCTTTTCTAATGTTTTCTTGTCCATCCTTGCAACATAAATAGATGATTGACTGGTATATATTTGTGGGCCATTTTTGGGCAATTTCCATCCGCAGCATTTTTCTGGTACTGGACCTGTGAGGTACCTTTACCAGGACCTGGTTAACAATGTTTGAGAGCCTGAGATGCAAGATGTTTCCCATCAATAGGTGGAACATTTCGACATTGTTAGGTTTTGGTACTGAAATTCGAAACCACGGCGAGTTTACACAACAAACGCACCAAAAGACGAGATGAGGGATGTTTCTTTTTTGTTGAAGGTCACATTGAAATATGAAATAATGTGTTTAGAATACACTAAAATTCAATCCTAACTGAAACTTAAGGGCGGTGAGGCAAAGAGATCAAGTGACACCACACCTTCTGACTCAAGTAATGGTGGTTTAATTCCAGTTCCCTCATTTGGGAAGGATGAGTCCATGACTTACACTTGTGCCGTCATGAATTTGAAACTGGCATACCTTCGAACTTGTTATTTGTTCGCATGCCGTTTGCCCTAGCTACACTTTGAACATGTGGGGTTGACATTTGAACCCGTGGGTTTTGAAAGCCGAACTCGCCAACCCAGGATTTTGTTCGCGAACTGGAGTCCTCCATGTCGAATTCTCGTGGAGAACGTCCCTCGGTTGATCCAATTTTGCGCTGTTTCGTATCAAGGGGTGAGCCATTGGAATGATGTCATTTTCTGATCAATTGGAGAGTTAAGCCGCAGACCCGAATTGTATCAGGGAGAAAAAATCCAAACTTTTTGTTGAAGGATTCTTTCGGATGAAGATCCGTTCGTATCAACCGGTTCAGTAGAACAGGGCTTCTTTGCTCAAAGGGATTTTGCCTCGTTTTGGAGACATGAAAAATGTTCATCCATTTTCCACTGGCTGGGTTTCGGTCTCTCCAATGGCCATGGACAGGACACCACACCCCAAGGGAGGGCAGAACTCATGACATAAGCAGATAGTTGAGCTGCCCAAACAAAAACAACTGGTTGGGTGATTCAGTGATGTATGTAGTAGGCAACGACATCGGCCTTTAATAAGGGATAGGGCCCTACTTTCGTCATTGCTGCTGCCTTTTAATCGGGGATTGTGCCCTATTTTGGAAGTCCATCATTCAGTTGTGGCTATTTTACTTCGATTCCAAGTGGATGAAAAAAGTGGATTCGAATGGATGTGAAGATGTCAAGGATTCATGACAACTTTGGTTTAAAGATGGACTTCAAGCTGGTCTTTTTGAAACACGGGACACCAGAGTTGATGGACCATGGGAGTTCGCGCTTTAAACATCAGAACTGGGAAAATCAGGAGACAAGAACGGAAGCGTACCAACTCAAATTGGATAGTAAGATAATTGGAAGGTGTTGTGGTGAAACTGTGCAACTGTGCAATCTTTTTCAAGAAGTTCCAGCGTTTTTTTGATCCTCCAAAGATCGGAGGAATTCAGGCCTAACTTAAAAGAAATTGTTGGATTTTTGTTGCATTACTCGTTGGCTCAAGTTGGCGGGCGTGAAGCAATGATTGCCTCAGCTTTTTTCAGTAACATTCAGAATGGTCTTTGCCTCAATTTCACATTGAGGTCAACGAGTGGTTTTCAGTATTCTTCTTGGTCTATCGATGTGTGTTGGGCTTCGCAGTGACTTGGTCACGTTACAAAACAAGCCGGGCGATTCGTGAGATTCGATGCCGGGAAATCATCCGGATGCCAGCAACAAAAATCCATCTTTTTTGGTCTTCAAGTCCCATGTTGGTTTGTCATCAATGTTGAGGTCCTGTGGTTGTTTGTTTTCAGGTCCATTTTTTGTGTAGCCCAAATCAAACTCAATGTCTGGAAACGCCTTTTAAATGGTCAAAACATGTCAAAACCAAGGTCATCAATGTGGTGTGACTTGGACTTTTGTCGGATTTTTCCTCAAAATCACTTGGACAAATGTAGTTTTCAAGACCTTGGATTTTTCAATCCTTGGAAAGCTGATCATTTTGTAAACATTGTTGGCGAAAAACAAGCAGTCTGACGTCAGGTTTTTGTTGCGTGGGGTGTGGCCATAAAGAGCCAATGTTCAGAATCGTTGGATTCATTGGACTCCCAACGTATCCCTTTTTGATGTTCAGAAGCCTTGCCATGTTCAAAAAAACTGCATCTGTGGGAATTGAAAGAAGGACATCATTTTTGCCAGAAGTATTTTTCAACAGCACCTTCCTTTGGGGTGCCAACTCAACCTTGGGGGATGTTTTGGAAGGTTCGAGTATCATGGTGTGTCTCAAAATTAGGGGCCCCCAAAAGCCATTGAATTCCCAATAGAATGACATGTTTTCCTCAGATGATAGTTACATGTAGGGATTCTTACTTCCAATGTCGGGGGGAAAAGATGCGACACTGGTGCCAGCCTGGCGCCCCCGGCAGAGTGGCACCAGCGTTGTGCCACTATGGCATGGCTAGCTGATGCATCAATTTCTTCGGAAGTGGTGATGTCAATTACCTCTCCTGAGCCTAGATAATTGCAAGCAACAGTAGATGTCATACTCTTCACAAGCTGCAAAATGTAAGCTCAAAGGCACGGGCACGAATATTCTGGGTCGTATAATTTCAGCATTTGTGGGGGCTCCGGATTTCGAGACATGCCCATATGTCCATATGTCCATATCGTGATTCAATGCTCCTCATAGCACGATGTCGATCAACTCGACAAGCACTTCACTTTCTCAGGAACTCCGTTTTTGTGCAGCAAACCATGAAGACAGCCAGCTCTGATGAAGCATCTTAGTTGCGATTCCTCGGGTCCCGCGGGTCGTCATCAGACGACTTGATGACTTGACGACGCAGATTTTGACAAAGTTCCGCTTTTTTCCAACTTAGATTCCTTTTGATTTGTGAACTCTAGGATTTGGCGTTTCGACAGAAACAGAAGGACATTGCTGCCTATACCCGGAAGGCTCAGCGCTTGGTGGCAATGAAAGTGTTTTTTTGTGTTTTGCAGCATTTCACAGCACACGGTGGGAGATGTTTTTTATCAAATGCACTGTTGGGTGGATTCAAGTTTGTCTTACATAACCAGAGCCCAATACCAGTAGTACCGCACAAGGCGGTGGTGGAAGTTTCAAGAATAGGAAACCTATAGGAGAAATTGGTTGTTGTAAGTCACAGATGGTAGAGCAAAAACACTGATGGATCGAACTGTCTAATTGTCTAACTGACCAACTGACTGACTCACTAACTGCAAACTGACTAGTTGACTAACTGGCAAACTGCCTAACTGACTACTTGACTCACTGAATTGACTAACTGTCTACCTGGCTAACTGACTAACTGACGAACTTGCTACCTGACTACCTGACCAACTTACTAACTTGCTACCTGACTAACTCGCGAATTGATACGAATTGAATGAGTAACTGACCAACTCATTGCTTGATTGGTTGATTGATTGATTGGTTGATTGGTTGACCGACTGACTCTCCGATTAATCGATTAACTGACCAACTTGCTACCTGACTAACTGACTAACTGACTAACTGTCCAAGTGACTAATTGGCTAACTGTCCAGCTGACTCACTACTTGATGAACTTTCTAACGATCTAAGTGACTCATTGACTAGCTGATTCATTGATTTCCTAACTGATTTATTGACTAACTCAGTAACTGACTATCGACCTATCTATCTCACGTGTCGGGCATATCCGAACCCCCAAAAGTGCTCCAAAACGCTGGTGTTTTGCGCACTTTGGCTTGGACATGTGCTTCGTGCCACAACAGCATGCAATTTTTTGACATCGGAACTTCCAAAACTGGCCCAAACCTCGATGTTTTTTAGCAGTTTGACTTGTAAATGTGCTTTGCGCCACAGCAGTGTGCCATTCTTCGACATTCCAACCTAAAAGTGCTCTGACAATGATGTGCTTTGTACATTTTGACTTGAAACGCGCCAGAGTGGCGTGCAATTTTTCCACCTCCCAACATCCAAAAAGTGTGCCGAGACCGTTTTCTTTCTACCATTTTGACTTCAAAATGTGTTTCGCGTCACAGCGGCGTGCAATTTTTTATTTCTCATCTGACCAGGTGGCTCCGCACCCACGGCTTTAGCGAGCGTACTTTTCGACCTTCCCGACCCGCGAATCATTGGAAAAACATTTACTAATGTTTCGCGACAATGATTTGCGACTTTCCCAACATCTGGTTCACATGTATCTTCTTTCTTCTGGCTCCTTCTCTTTCTGTCGTCATTGTTCTCTTCTCTGCCTTTCATCTTTCCATATTGTCGGAAATTTGACTTTTAACTTCCTTTGATAATCGAAAATTTTCCTGGTTTCAATGATTATTTCTATGCCTATTTCATATGCCCTTTCTGTGCAGGTGCGCAAGCTCTTCCAGACAATGGATGCCAGCGGAGATGGAACAATCAATTTGGAGGCGGCAAAAAGTTGGATCTTCGTTGTGACGGACAAAGACGGGCTAAGAGACTCCGCATTCATCATTGGCAGAATTTGGGTGGTCATATTTTTATGGTGGTGCACTGTTCGTTTTGGGGTGATTTGTGGCGAATTAGAGAAATCAACTTAAAATTTCATGACATTTTTTTGAAACAGAGTAGGTCCAACTTTACCCTGCGTTTTCCTCTTTCCCTGCATGTGTTGCAGGAGTTTTCAAAATTGGTGACCAATCCGAAACTGAATTTTTGGATGAGCCAGCTGGAGTCTCTTGCAAGCATTCAGTTCACATTTGAGGCTTCAAAAACCACACCCCCTGTGATCTTGGGCGAAAAGGCCCCTATTCTTGCGAATGCCCGCGGTTTTGACCCAACCCCTTGCGGCCCATGCTTCGAAAATTTGAAAAACATTGAAATGGATTTCTGCTGATAGCTCTAGTGTATAGGTGACTCGGTTTTTTCACATAGATATTTTGTTGGTTTTCAATCCAAAAAGGTACGGATGGTTTTGCATTTGTGCTGCCCTGGCAATGCTGCTGTTATCAAAAACAAGTTTCCTTGATAGTGGGGGCGCCGGTTTGTTATTCGGAAGCCTCTGCAACAGAGGAAAGACATTTGATGAATTTCGCGATTCCAGTGTTTTAGTGGAGAAATTCAGAAGTTTCTTCTTTGCAATTTTCCCCCCCCCCAAAAAAGGAAACTATGAAGAACACATTTTGAGGGGAGTTGTTTTCCCACGATTTTTTTCCATCTTTTAGCGGGGTGGGGCTTTGGGAGGGGTGGGAGTGCGGCCAGGTTGGAGTATCACGATTTGATGAGCCTCTTTGAATTTTTGGACAATGGGGAACCTGAGATGCACAAGGTGATTTTTCAGAGGTTTTTCCCCTTCAAAAATACATCCAAATTGGATATGATGACCTGAAACCCTGCATTTTTGGGGGCATCAAATTCTCGAGACATAGTGACATTTCTTGATGTGCACAGGGGAGATGAATTTGACATATTTCGACTGTTTTGGGAGTCCCTTCTCAATTTTCGATGTACAGTGTTTTCTAATGAGTATCATACTTCCAGGATATGGTACCAATGTTTAAGGTGGAACATGAAGTCTAATTGGGAGACCTACTGTATGTGGTCAGTTTTCCAATGAAGTGCTGTTTGAAAAAAGGCATTTGCGAGGCATTGCGAGGTAGTACTTTTCATGATGCAATATACACTCGAGGTACCACTAGTTGCCAGACATTTGTGCAACAACTCAAATACATACCACATACACTATTGATGTAGATGCTTACCTAGGCCTGGGTGCATACAGTACTACAACTGGATTTTGCCTTGCACATTAAACAGTGATATTGATGCCATCATGATCTACTTATTTCGAACTATACAGATGTTCACCGAGGCGTATTTGAGTCTTCTGTTTTCAGTATTGAAACCATTCACCCGAACCCATCTCAGAACCTATGACGTGCATACATACATATTGAGATTGTACATTGAGCAAATATATTTCATATTCCCAAAAGGGCAGAGCTCGTTACAGCACACCGCCATGAAGATATTTGCTCCTTGGGTCTGAAGCTGTTTTCTTTTTTTTACAGGTAGGAAGACATGACAAAATCGCGGATGTGTCGCACAGGATGGAGAAATTACACTATCAGAATTCATTGAAGGAGCTGCGAAGTTGAGAGGCGCTCACCATTGATTTTTCGCTGAAGTTTGAGACGGGGGGTTTATTGGATATTGACAAGAAACAAACAATGTCATGACTTAGATGTCAAAGATTATTTTCTAGATTTATTTCCAATGATTTTTTCTTGAAAGATCGGACCGTTTCTGAGTTTTCTCTTTCTTGAGGTTTGATCCATTTGACTAATTGAGATGACGACGAGCAGCTTTTTGGTCTCTAATTGTAGGTATCCCAGGATTGATAATTTGAGTGTTGCTGGAGAAGATGAAGGGGAGGAAGCCCGACTTGTTTTGACGGGTTCGTTTTGATGTTTCATCATCTTTGAGCCTTTTACTTGTTCATTTTGAATTTCCACCGTGCCTCTTCAATGCTAGGCCATGCCAAGGCCCTGGATATTTGGCGCATGGAAACCAAACTCGAGGTTTGGTGGGAAATCATTTTGAGCTTCTACTAACTGGACTCCTAGGATGAGTTTGTGGTGATCTTGGGTGACCAATTTTTTTTGTTGGGTTGACTAAACGTCAGCTGCAAGGATGGAATGGGGCCACGGTAGGACTCGGGGAATGTCTTCCAATGACATGGCCTTGATAGTGATGAAATAGTGTCATAGAATTCATCCGGATACTTGGGAGTTTTTAAGTTTTGGATTTAGATGTTTCTTAGCTTTACTGTACCTTGTGGTACTGGGTCCTGGACCTTTCTCGTGCCAGCCTACATGAAGTCGCCCCAAGAGCGGTGTACCGTTGGGAACTGTGGGCACAAGTTGTATTATACATAGTTAAAGTTTTTAAGTACTAAAAAGACTTATGCACAGAACGCATAGGTACGCCGGTTCTATCCACCTACGTCTTGCTTTCCAAATGCATGCTGTTTGTTTGGATTTCTCCATAGTTTCTTGCAAGAGGGCATGTTTATACCTAGCATTCCAGTACTTCCAGTAAACAATGTCCTGGTTTAAATGTAGTTTTCCGCTGCTTTTTTACCGCCTGAAGTGGGTGGGTCAAATTAGGTGGAGAATTGAATGCTAGAGCTTACAATGCGTGAAAACTCTTGATCGAATTACTTGCCAATTTGTTGGTTAGCAACACGTTGGCTTGAAAACACTTGGTGCACCAACCAGTCAAACAGCTCTCTGTATGGATTTCCGGTGTTGTGGGGTGCGAAAGGTCTAGCGCTCGTAGTACTATATAAGCTTGCAAAAGGCCAGTAGAAACACTTGCCACTGGAGCTTGCCTGCAGAGATCTTGCAGCTTCTGAAAAGACACCCTGGAACCGCCCCTATAGTGAGTAACTACTGTACCAGATAGGATATTTCATCATATTTCAAAAGTTATGGATACTTTGAACCGCGTGGTATTTGCCCAAACACTTTATAAAATTTCTTTGCTAAATGCACGTCATACACCAAAATGTCTTGATTTTTTTCTAATGTCACTGATTGCCCGACCCTTTATCTGGAGTCAACAAATCTATATATGGTACAGAAAAGAGGATCCTGAATCTCCACAAAAGCTTGTGTTTTCTTAAGTCTTATCTTCAGGGGGGCGTACCCTACCACTCAAGGTGGCAGATTTCTTGTGAGAATCAGGACCTGGGTCACATGAATCACAGGAAACCATCAACCTGGAGCTTGAAAAAATCATCGGCAACACCAACAGTTACTACCCTTGGTAAGTAATAAGGGTTCGTGTTTTGGCCAGGGCCGTGTTTTTGATGGAATGGTCCCCCGAAATCTCCACCGTTCTCCCCGCAATTCATTCAGGGAAAAAAGTTTGACCTGACCGAGCAACAGTTTACTACCCCTTGAGTTCTGATGTTACCATGAGGTTACCATAAGCCAACAGACATGTCCGCCGCGATGGACATGTCCCATCATTTATATACCACCATTTCGGTAGTTTGATTTTGGGCAAGCAGGTTTTGTTCGAAGAGGTCCTCAACATGCTTCGTGGTGTCTCAGTTTGCAGAAAGGCAGTTTTCGGATGGTCCGGATGGTGAGGTGCCGTGATTGAGAACTCAACACGGGTGGTTTTTTGTGTAAAAATAAACCCAACTTTAACTCAGGCTGAACGCCTTGAGATTTGGTGAATCATTTCTACTTACCCTGTAATATGTCCTGAATTTATTGATATGCTTACATAAATACAAACAAATAAAACGGCTGCCCTACTTGTTTTCATGTTGTTGGCTTTTTAATTCAGACTTTGAGTTGTGTGCATTTTCGCATCACAAAAACCCCCACCGAGTGACCCCCTGGGGTGTTGTTTCGAGGTCCATTATCGGTGCCACCCTTCACAGTACAAGATCAGCTTGAGAGTCCACCACTCACCAGGATGCTGGGATAGTTGACGAGTGAAAGGCTGCCCAACAGTTTTTGAAAGGATGTGGAACCAGGTGGTTTAAGGATGTGGATTTGATTTTGAGGTAACCAAAGATGAATGATGTTTTTTTTTAGGAATTTGTTACAAAGATCCTCGGAATGTTGATGGAATGTTGTGCCAGCCCATTTTGTTGAAGCAATTTTCAACCGTTGGACCGTGAAACACAGGTCACGGCATGGTGCTGACTTTTTTTAAGGTTTGACTTCTGGGTGGAAGTGGCGTTCGCCATACATGCTGAAGTCCGAGACCCTTGTGAATTGTATGGAAATCATATCCGATACTCAAATCAGAGTTCTTTCGCCAACATAGATTTTTCACGTCCAGCATTTAGACCCCAATAAGGCAAGGGTCAGGAGGTTTTAATGTAACAAACTCTTCACCATCACCAAGTTCTCACCAGTTCCAATACTCAAGCTTGGCAAGCCGGCTAACTCACTATTTTTGGAAAAAACCTTAGATCCCTTGCGTTTGAGTAACAAGTTGGATGTAGTTACAACTGATGGACATTTCTTTTGGAAACAAGGTCATGATGCATATGGACCATTAATTATTAGTTGCCACTCAGAACTCATTTTGGAGCCCAAAAAAGGGATAAGCCCCCAGTAGCTTCATGTTTACTTCAAAAATTACCACATGTCATTCTTTTTGGTTGCAAAGATTTCCTGAAGAAACTTTTTCACGATTTGAGGCTCAGCCATCATCTGAAAAATTGGGTCCCGATTTCCTGTGACATGAATTTCCTTTATTCCAACAAGCTCCCCCGGCAGGACTGCCAGTGTTCATGATGTTTTTGCAAACTCCCAGTACAAGCATATCAAGAGCCCTGGCGGCAGAGAACGAGAGAGTTTTCCGAAACCGGAGGTTGGAAGGCATTAGGGGCAGTGCAAGAACACAAGCTTGGAGGAGGCGTATAGCTATACATACGCATTTAACGATTGATTCCTGTTCAATATACACCTCTGAAATTCAACATTACCAAACATGATGCTTTGGAAACTGTATCTCTGCCTTCAAATTTTGATTCATTTTGGGTATCACCATGCAGATGTCAGTTCCGGCCTAGATGCAGATCTTTGAAGTATATTGAAGATAATTTATGCTGTGTATATACATACTAATCTTATACCATTACTAAATCTCTGTATATATATATTAAACACTTTATTATACATCGTAAATATGACATCATACATACATATATATATTATGGAATTCATATTATATCGTATATGATCTATACAAGTGTCTCTTATGATTTATTGACAGGTAAACTTCGACAGGTTTTGGCTAGAAATTTCCCAGGCGTTACGAGTCCTGACTTTCCGAAGATGACATTTTCTGACATCGAACTAAGGGAATTGGTTGGAAATTTTTCGACAGGTGCAAAAGCTGGATCTGATACTTTCAATACATGCAAGTTGATTATCCAAACTGATGAGTTTTCCATATCGGAGTTGCCTTGTTTCTCAGCATATTTCCTGAAAAGAAACATTTGATGTATATATATGTATATATATATATAAGTAACAGACGTTTCTTTCTCCAATACGACCTCACCCACATGAACCTTCAAGAGCACAATGTCACAAGTCTCCAAACTTCCTTGAGCCTTTCTAAGGACCATTGTGCGCGGTGGTGATACAAACTTCTCAGGCTTCCACACTGTGGGACTGTGGGTGTCATGAATTTTCATCCATTTTCACTTTGATTTGGTGGAAGATATCCCAACTTCACCAGCATATGTTAAAAATTGTTGACAAACATGTGTTGAAACGGCTGTCTCCACCAGAACATGTGACGTGTGTTGTTGGATGGCTGCCGTGCCACAAAGGATTTCACTCATCATGAGCAAACCAACCGGGGAAAGGGTGATTTTGAGGGAGCAATAAACCAGGGTTCGTTGGAGTGGACTCTCAAATTGTTGTTGTTGTTGTTGTTGCTGTTGCTGTTGCTGTTGTTTGTTTGGTTGGTGGGTTGGTTGATTGGTTGTCTGTTTTTTTTAAATCAATTTCATTTCATTTTTTCTGAGGTTGAGTTAAATATGACTAAGTCTTTGTTTTTTTTGGCAAGCTGCCAGTGCTGGAATGAGCTTTCAGGAACTGAGTCTCCAGAACCGGAGGCTATTGAGGAGGAAACTTCGATGGAAGCTAAGACTACGTGAACTCACATGCTGGATTCGCAGCTTCCCGAAATTCAAATCATCATTACTAGGTGGTGGTTTCAAACATTTTTTATTTTCATCCCTATTTGGGGAAGATTCCCATTTTGACATATTTTGACTAATATTTTTCAGATGGGTTGCCAACTAGACTAAATTCACAGCAATTTTGGTGGTTTTTCATACTGTTTGATGACATCATACAAATTCATTGATCCTGTTGAATCTGAGAATCCGGTGGGGAAAAATTACCGACCGAGAAATGTCCCCAACGGATCTGGCTGAGCCAATATGGCTCGTTGATTGCCATGGCCACGTCGATCAGATCCGCTGGTTTTCACGTGTCACGTATCCTCCACGCTGAGGATTGGGGCGGGTCACCAGGACGCCAAGCGACCTGGTGCACACTTGAGCCTCAATGTGGGTTTGATATTTTTGTATATTTGTTTCACATGCAAGGAAGATACACAAAGATCTTGTGTGCAGGAGGGATTTGGCAGCACCGTAAAACTTGGAGTTGAACATGGTGAAACTTCTTGGATTGTCACTGTAGGAGCGATTCAGAAAAGTTCGGACGCCCAACCCTTCAACAGCCTCGATTTCCGGCTTTAAATGAGAATCATTGCAACCTCGACTTCAGCCCTAAGGAAAAATCTTCCCAAATTGACTCCAACCTATGTTGAGGAATTATATAATCAGATCAAGGAAATATAGATATACATAGTACACAGACATAAAAATAGATGTATGATGTATGTATATAACCATTATGTATATCTATAGGGTAGACACATATTATATATACTGTATATGTTCATATGTTAAGGAATATTCATTTTTACACGTGTGCAAAAAGACACTTTGCAGTTTTCCAGAAAGGAACCCTTTGCGAGGAAGCAAAGTTTCGACAGCGCCCCCTGTCACTGTGAATCCGTTGGGGAGCAATGTCACCCTGCGGTTTGTGCAATCTCATGCTTTGCCGGGTTGAGAGAAAAGGTTTTCACGGTTCGACATGGGTGAGACGATTTTTTGTTGCAAATGCCCTCTTGCCGCTTGACATCTCAATCTACACAATCTAAGAATTATGTAAAGAACATGAAAGGAACATGATACTTCAGCTTTTTTGAAATGGATCCACAAATCAATTGGATTTTGTTGGACACATCTTCCAGATAATTTCAGGTCGGATCCACCTGTCCGAATACACCAGGAAACATCACCAATTTTGCATTGGAACACTGAATGTTTAGAATTGCACATGAGAAGTTACATGTAGTTTGTATATGATAGATGTAGATATACATCATAGATATATGATACATACATCATATTTTTTATTTGTAAAATCTATGGTTCTATATATTTTTTTAGAAAAATGTATACAGTATACATACGTGGTATACTAACGTCGTATAGCTGGACAGACCTCAACCTTGGGAACGTGTTCCTAAGGACATCGCCTTGGCCTTTCCCAATCAACCACGGGCGGCCGTGGGAGAAGTGGTCACCAAGGTGCCGAAGGACAATGGATGCCTTTGGAAGATGATTTTCCTCTTCCAAAATTGTATTCTCAGCTGGTTGGTGGTTTCAAAGATTTTTTATTTTCACCCCTACCTGGGGAAGATTCCCAATTTGACTAATATTTTTCAAAGGGGTTGAAACCACCAACTAGTCAGGTTTGTTACGTTAATCATGTTCATCTTCCGGGGTGTACTTTGGAATAGACCCTTGGGATTTTTTCTGGGAGATTTAATGAATCCACGTTTTTTTTTATTTTTATTTTTGAATCATATTCAAAGCAAGTTGTAAGAAACAGTCCCTGAAACTTAAGAAATGATATGGAGTTTGATTTATAGATTGATTTGAGGACATTTTGACATCATGATAATTTATGTATATATTGATACATTTCATGCCGAAACAAATCAAAATACCCTCCAGGGAACTATTTCTGGAGAATTCCGTGACTGTTGAGAATTGCAAAGTATGAAAAATGCCCTCAATTTCATTCAATTTCCCAGGTCTTTGTTTTGTTTGGTTTTTGGATGTCTAAAATTTCCCACCAAAAACGGCACCCAAACGTCTGAACCAGGCGGTTGAGAGATGTGCTCCCACAGCTCAGTGTACTGCTGTGGAGGCAACTGGGAACTTCCCATGGGAAAAGTGGCAGAAAGATGTGTGCGTTTGGGTCTAAACTCCCATTGTTTCCATAGGGGATGGTCACCAACCCAATAGTAGGGCTTATATATTCAATAGTAGGGTTTGTAAATCCCATGTAAGGATTTGGTGGTTCATTTTAATGCTCCCTGGAAGTTTAACAGCACGCCCCTGAAAGTGAGGTACCCCACAAGGAAAGTAATCTTCCAACCATCATTTTTCAGGGACTAAATTAAACTTCAGGGGCGTACACCCTGGAAAAATGGACAGCATTTTGATGGTATTTTACAAGGTATGGTGAGGATTTTTCTAGGGCGGCTTGTTAGTTTACCGGATGGCAGATCTTTTTAGGTCCGTAGGTGGTGCGATCAAGTGCATCGCCTTCTTTTTACCCCTGGTTGGGTAGGGTGTCCCAGTTGATGATTGGAGAATTGAGCATATTTCGATTTGTCTTGAAATCAGGACTTACGTTTCCTGGATGGGTGACGAAAATGACCTGTTACATGTGCTCGTTATTGCAGCAGATGGTGCCTGTCTAAGTCTATGTAACGTAGTGGTTCATAGTGGCCCTTCCTGATGGTGCAATGTCGGCTGATAGTGCAATATTGAGATTGGTAATACCACAACCCCCGTCAAAATTAAACATGCCTATGAAATTTTGGGGCTCCCAGAAAAAGTGACACATTCCACCAAAAAAGACCAACATCGGATTTCCTAAACAGACGCGATTGTCCAATACCATGGACTTTTCGATTTTTTTTTTGGAGAGCATTCCCGGGATTTAATCCAAAATCATACCAACATGATGCACAGTTTCATTTGATGTGGATGAAATGATGATGCAGGAGATGACAGTAAAAGTTTGTAAAGCATGTTGCAGCCGTTGGAGCTCTGTGCTTTTCAGTGCCATTTCTGGTGGTGATGAAGTGTGGGGCAAGTTTTGGGAAGTCATTTAGTTTGAACAATTTGAAAGCACAATTTGCCTTCATTTGCCATACAATATCTGACAACTAGTCCACATCTGTCAAGTCTGGCGACTTTGATTGACATGATATCATTGATATGCATTCTGTGGTGGACAACATATATCCTGGTGTTTCATGTTGTTGTTTTACATAATGTTTTCTACATACATCCATGAGCCCATTTATCCGGGATATTATCAACACTTTCAAGACCAATCTGATAACACAATTCAGACATTGGGATTTCAATTCGAAGTCCTGAATCCAGCAGAATCAAAATCACATACCTAGGTGGTGTGATTGTTTCTTTTAATCTCATTTTTTTTCCATGTTTTCGTTCGGTATCAACCAGGCATACCAAAACCATCCAAAACCCGCAGGTCTGGCTACTGGCGGGCGGTTTTTTGGGCATGGCTGAAGAAGTGGGTTCCAAGCTCAGAAAGGACACTGCAATACATCCCAGACCCAACCATCATCACAAAAAAGTCCAAGAGTCTATGGCTGAATAAAATTTGCTCAAACCAGAATATACAGGCTAAGCCAACAGCAACCTCAGCCAACTTCATCCCAAATTAGGTGGTTTTTCATCGGAGGTGTATGGTTCCATTACACGTCACATGACCCAACGCTTCCAACGATAGAAGTTTCTACCCTTCAGGTGCTGATACCAAAGATGAGGTCGTTCGTTTTCCGTTTTTTTTTGTTGGGCAAGGTTTGAGAAAACCGCACGGCAAGTCTGCAATACTGAATGGGATATGATGAGATAGTTGCAAGAAAAGACAGGAAACTGCTTAGCCCAATTTGGTTCATGAGTCGTGATATCATTGTCATATTTCTAAGGCTGCCAAGGCAAGGTATGATGTTTGGTCTATCCCTGAGCACCAAACGCGATTCACCCAGCAAATTGGCATGGACGGTAGCACCAGCTATCCCATACATACAATATCCACTCATCTTGTTCAGGTGCCACAGTTCAAGGTTGCAGAATTGTCAACAGATGGTACCTATGGATCTAAATATTGGTTTTCCAGGGTTTGGCGACTTGATTTAGGGCCAAATCTACAACCCTGCAGTTGAAGTCTCCATGTATTCCTACTATGCCAGATTCATACAACCGAATGGTGAACCATATGTTACACCCTTTGCTTTGCCTTTGAAAGAGAGACTTTGTTCCTCCATGTCAAGACAATGTCTCTTGTGGTCGATTAAAATGATACCATCCCAGTTTTTAGATTGTTGAACGTAGTGTTTGCAGTACCACTGTTTATTATCATAAGTTTCTGTAAAGTTGCTGGTACAAGTAACTTCCGTAAGTTTCTCGCAACAATCTTCACAAAAACAACTTGCAGATTCGTTACAGTGGAAATTGCCAGGGACCTGCGAAGAAAAAGCAGAAGACCACGTCCGGGCCCCACTCCGAAAGCAGGTCAAAGGTTAGGGTCTGAAAGATGATTTTTCCTGAATTATCAGAAACGATGCCAAGTGAAAGTTGCTAATGGAGTAGGGAAAATAAACCTCACCAGGAACTAACATGAATCTCATCCAAAGATAGTTCGGAAGATGAGTTTCCTTTTTCTGCACGAGGGGTATCCTAATTCTGCGGAGTGTACATCCCCTCCAAGTTAAATTCTGTTTTAAATCCGGTCAACTGGTGAAACATATTTAGAGTGACTTAGGTGTGAAGTTGTAATATGTGGCAAAGCCATTTTGCTTGGTAAGCTTTCTTGTTTCTCTATCCTGAGAATTTTAATATCTCAGTCATGCTGCATTTTCGTGAATGTGAATTGACTGCAGTCCCTTGCTAATGGCCTGGCCATCGGGATATGAGATCATGACTCCTCATTTGGGTGGATGACTGATGAATGTAGATGGGCTGAAGCCAAACAGAAAATGTTGATTCCTTGGCTCAACATATTTCTGCAAACATGTTTGACTTTTTGGAGCTCTCAGAGTGGCCTGGTATGTAAAAATCCTACCAATTTCCTCCAGTGTGAACCTTCACAGACTCATCATAATGGCCACTCCCTGTTGATGCAATGGCTTATGTTGGATTTTGTGAAATAGCGTGTTTCTACTACCAAAATGGAGGTCTCGCATATGTATGCATAGAACATGGTCCAAAACACCTACTGTTTGGAGCCTGCCTAAACCCTGTAACGGTGGGTAAATAATCTATAACAGTAACAGCGGGGTAAATAATCTATCATTTTTATGAAAGGGATCCCTATTAACCTTCATTATCCTCTATAGCAGTGTTGAGGCAAGACCCAACATCCTATATTCTATAGATTTACAATGATCTACATACACCTCCTCTTAAATTTCAGCCAACCAACGAGTGCTGAAACCAGTGCAGCCCCCAGGACTGACATGACTAGCGCACGCCTCCGGCACATAATGCTGAAATTTCAGGCCATCGGCAGATGGCCAGATGTGGAGAATTGGGTGGGTTTGTGGATTTCCAGCCCCCCCCCAAAAAAACAGGTGTTCTTAGTACCACATTTTGTTTAAGTACATTTTATGCCTTCCAACATACTAATTTCAGCCAAGCCATTGGGATACCTTTTTTTAAACAAATCAACAAATCGTAGATGGATAGCAATGCCATTTCAACTGGTGAAAGCCGCTGAATGGTGAATGACCCATGTGTTGTGTAGAGTGAAGTCATGGAGAAAAAGTCCCATTTTGCATATGCATGTGGATTTGGAGATACGAACGAGGCCAGCACCCTGGAAAATGGAAGATGACTAGGTGATGCTTGCAAATATACCGGATTCCCATATTTGGGGGAAGGGTGATGGTTTCAAAGATTTTTGTTTATGTTGAATCCTTATTTGGGGAAGGTTTCCAATTTAAAACTGAATCAAAGCATTTTCCAGTTGAGCCCGAAAGTTTAGCAGCAAATCTGAACACATCACCATTTTGGAAGGTCTTTTTCTTTAAGAATTCCAAAGCACCGGGATCCACATTGCCAATTTATTCAAGCATGATTGATTTGGTGTCAGGAAGGAGCACCCAAAACGCCTGATGGGAAGAAGGCACGTTGGATGCAACCCTTTTTTCTAATGTGCACGGTTGCGGTGCAATGTGAGAGAAAATCGCGTTATGTATTTTCATGTATTTTCTCTGAAAATCTGGGAAGAGTAAGGTCATTACTCTTGATGTAATTGAGTGATTTGTTTTTGTTTAAAAGTCCTTCAGAAAGATTTTGACTTCACGGGTAATTAGCATGAGTTGAACTCCCTTAAGGATTGGTTCTGATCCCTTGATGGTGGCGCAGAGAAAAAAGCATGGGAAGCTTCTGTTTTTTGGTGTTGCTGGGAGACCTTTAACGAATCGACCATTTGATCTTACCACTTGTTGAAAAGGTGATATACCAAGCATGAGGAACCTGAAGGATAACCATCCATTTGGACCGAAACTTTCCTGATGCAGTCACATTTGATATGATTAACGAAAATGAGACAGCTGTTAGCGTTTTTAGATGTGCTGATGATATGATGACTGGAGATGCTTTGACTAGAGTTTCAATCTCTTTAGTCATTCTTTATTGATAATGTATTAAACCATGTGACATGGGTCCGGATTTCACTCCACTTCCAAGTACTCGGAATTCGGGTCTTGATTGATTGGTGGGACTGATGCCATGGCACTTGGGATCTGAGATTGTCAAAAACCACGAAGTCTATTGCCTGTTTTGGTTTCAGCAGGTGGTGTGATGATCTTTTAAAGGACCGACCTACTCGGTAACACAATTCATGAGAGATCCTTGTTTTTGATGTGAGTCATGTGGCATCTTTTTGTTGTGTTTTTGTTGACAGGTAAGAAGCAAGGCAGAAGCTGAGACGCTGATGAGAAAAATCATGAGGCACCAGCTGAGACATGGCGGACCTTGAGAGATTTAGGCTTTTTGCCAGTGATGCCTTTGGCTTTTACTCAAGCAAAATGCCAAGTTGTTGTTTCCTCCAGGGCTCTCAATGAAGAAGCAAAAGAGCTCAAGTGGGGAAGCAAAGAAACGTTCGGCAGAACTTCATTGATGGCAAGGGTCATGATCAGTGGTGCCTGGCCAATATCCCTGCAGTCTGCAGGGGATGTTTTATTCACAGTTCAAGATGTATTATATATGCATATATATGAGCATAAAAAAAAATATATATATATATGTATCATCAGATAATCTCTTGCATCAGATACCGCAGTGCCACATATCATATGAGAATCTTGTATGGATTGCATGAGCAGTCTTGAAGGGCTGAAAGTTGACCACCAGCTGGGAGAGAACCAACACGTTGTTCTGTATTACATTGGAAAACAACACCGCTTAGCTACAAAAAAAACATAGAACAATGCAATAATAGATAGAGTATATGATATAATCATAGACGGATATGAACATATCAACATTTTAACACGATAGATTGAAATCTCATAGAAACACAGAAATATCATGAATTACAAAAATAGACACGAAGATTTGATTGAAATCTACTATCACAACAAATCAAGCCCAAAATGTCCATCAGAACAGACTCCTTTACAAAAGATCGAAAACATAGTTCGACGCTGGACCCAATTAAGGTCAAAGCATAGAGGTCGAAAACCAGAGGACTATGCCCTCAAGTCCCTTGGCGAGTCATTGTTTTTTTCCACCCGTTGAGTTTATGAAGTTCAGATGAGTGTAGATCTGAGAAAATGAAATTCGAATGATGGGAATGGTGAATTAAAAACGGTAATCCTGAAACATTTTATAGGTTCTGGATTTATGGAGAGGTGTGACAATTGTACTCTTGAGTATTTTGTAGCATGGTCATGGTTCAAACGGATGGTTTTGGGAACTCTCAAGTCTGAGAAACCTAAATTCCATTTGGGGATTTTGGAACAGTGAAGGTTTCTTGCTACTTGTAGTACAGTCCGCCTTCTTTTCATTTCCCATGATTTCCCCAGCTGCCACAGCAGATTCGTTGCAGGTCAGAAAGATTTACAAAGCTCTGCAAGGTACTTCTTTCAACAGGGAGGATGTGAGCAAACAATCAAGGTATATTGCCAGATGATGTGTGATGATGGTCACTAAATTAGAAGTCAATTTGAATGGTGCAAAAAAATATGTCCGTTTTTGCGATTCATTGCTATCTTTGGTTGTATGATGTTGGGACTTTGTACTCCTAGTGACTAGTATTGTATGGTATGGATTTCATCCCTTCATTGGTGTGGAATCCCACCTGACAGCAGTGCCAGGAACATTCAGAGTGTCCCAGTGCGCAGAAGGGTGGCGCCATGTGTGGAGACTTGGGTTTCTTGGCCGCAGCTTATGGGGCCTAAGGGCCTGCCTTTTGATATGTTTTGATATTCTTCTCCCTTGCTTTGGTTGCTTGCCTTCCTCTCCATCCTTCTTCCTTTCTGTTGTTCGAACCTTCCTGTTTGTTAAAAGTCTCTGTTTTTTGCACAACAATGCCCAGTTTATCTCATTCGGGATGGATCTGAATGCTGAGATGAATCTTGCAGAAGATAGTTCCAAGTTTTCTTCAGCTTGTACAGTACAATTTGTTAATGAGCAAGTTAGCAAGCAACTCAATACACATATTTAGATTGGCTACATGAACTTGGACAATGTGGGATCGTGAAAGTAGAAGCTCGCAATGGTGGGCACAAGATTTGTCCGGACAAACCACGATTGATGGAAAGAGGGGGATGCAATTACTTGGTGCCATAGAACAGAGAATTCAAAGTATGTTCCTAATGTTGATGGTTATTCCCAAAGCATGTGGCTCTTCTGTTATGACTCAGGATGGGTGTCCAAGGACGAATGGGATGGTTTCGGGTCCTTCAGTGAAGATTGGTTTTCTTGTAAAAAGGCCTGTTTTTGTTAGATCTGGAGATTACAAAGTTTCTTGTGCGTACCTGCTGTTTTTTTCTTACTAGCTTGAGTAGATCCACTTGGTACACCGGCTCGTATCGGTGGAACTTTACTTGTAACATGTGAACCGACATTTGATGATATGATAAGCCTATAACCCTTTACCCCCTACTTCTATCACAAGTACCAAGAACCACCCCCCAATCTCACTCTATCATAGCCTTCCAACTTCATCAGATTCCCTGCTTCTCACGTCAAGTCTTACCCAACTGGAAGATGAAACTATTGGTATCAATCACATATGGCATGAATTATATTCATTCACATTGGTTTTTATAACATTCCTATCGTTTACGGACCTAAGGCAGAAATCACCACCATCCAACCACCCCCAGCCCCTCAAAACCTTGACCCACCAGGACATGCAGAGCAAACGTGGGGGAAACTTCCGAGAGCTGGTGGCAGCTATGAGGTAGGAATTTCACGGAATTTCCGCCAAACGGGGGGGAAGATGGAGGAAGGAATACTGGTTTCTTAGTGTAAGAAAGTAATAGTAATATCATGTAATATCAATTATATATGCAGTTCTTGAACTGCTAGTTTTGTTGATTTTGAATATGTATTTTGGTTAGATATATTGGATATATCTATCAATTCACTGTGACTACGAAAACACATCGGAAGTGTCGCAGCATTATTGTTCATCTCTATGATACGCTACCAACTTCAAGTCGTTTAAGCGGCTTGAACAACTACTACTCAATCAGGTCCATGAGAACTTCATGAAGATTTCCTGGGTTGGTTTTGTTTGTGTATGATTATCGGTGATTTTTTTTTACCCTAATATTCACTTCTTTTTCAATGCTGATTCAACAAAAATCCGTGCATTTAATTAAGCACCACTTGAGATATGTATATATATATATATATGATATATAGATATATCCATCAACTCCGACAAAAAATAGAGAAACAAAAATTATCCATCCCTCAAGTGGCACCATTGAAGTCAGCAGGCCCGGTGACTATAGCGACATCGTGACCTCCACGGAAGCCCGCCTTTGTCGAAGAGAAAAGTTGGGATCGTAGGTTTGGTTGCCTTCAGAAAATCCTTAAATGCACCACTAGGTGGTGGTTTCATTTTTTTTTTAATTTTCACCCCTATTTGAGGAATATTTCCAATTTGACTAATATTTTTCAGATGGGTTGAAACCACCAACCAGACCAAGAATTCATACGAATTCTGTCACTTCTGAATAGTTGTTTTATGGAATTATGATGATGTCATTCATTTAAGGTAGATGTTTTTAAGAAAATGATTGTTTCCCACCGAAGATGATCTTCACAGGAAACCGTCATGAAAAAGGTGTGAGAACCCCATTTCGTTTCGACCTGTGAGGGATTGTTGGATTTTCAACCAACAGTATGGTTTTTGGAAAAATCCCCTATGGGCCCATGGGTTTAACCATCCCAACCTTTCCAACAAGAGTCCAGGTACAGCAGACCTGTTTATGTCAGACCGTTGTATCCCAGAACCCCTGACCCATAATAAAAAGGGGCCAAAGGAATCCTGATTTGTTTGCTATATCCAGGATATCCAAGAATCCCTTCCGGGTCCCTGATTTTCATCTAATTTTCTGCTTCCTAGTCTGGTGCCAGAATAGAAGGACGGTACTGTACTGGGTAAGGGATCCTTGAAGGGTGTACTAGAAGCATGAAACCCCAAACCAATCTCTAAGTGTAAAAACCCTAAACTTGGAGTGCAGTATGTGTTTGAAGGTGCACCCTATAATTTGAACCCCAAACCAGCCCCTAATATTTAGAACCCTAAACGATGAGTGAGTACTGTTGGGCAGTGGTTCAGTAGCAGGGGGTGCATTGTGTCTCTGGGGCAAACGAAGGCGCCTGTGTGTACAGTTAGCGCATTTTGTATATAATACAGTAACTTTCATTTCAAGAAAATCCAAGTTGGTGAATTTTCAGAATTTGACAGTTGTTGTTTATATAAGTTGGCGATTTGTTGATAAACATATCTAAAGGATGATGAAAAGGGAAGACTCTCAACCAAAAACTGATGCAGTGGATAAACCGTTTGATTTAGCTGCCCACCTGAAAGGGATCTGACCAAATTGAAGGTAGCCATCAACATGAAGGAAATTCCATTGGTCAACTGAGCTGTGAAAAACATATCCTCGATTGTTGGGATTATGTAGGGAAATGATTCATCCTACCTTTATTTTTAGTTGGGTGGGATCATTCTAAAGGTGCATCATGGGAATACCAATTTCAGCATCCAGTTATTTTCATGGAATGGAATTGATCAGATTTGTTTTCGTTGCTCGTTTGGTATAGATAGACGGGGATCCACCAGAAGAACCAACCGAAAGTTACATGGGAAAAATTCGGGGCCCCTTAGGGACTTGGCAGGTAGCTTAGCTTTTGTCCCTTGGTGATGTTTCGGATTTCTCCTATTTTGGTAGGGCAACGTTTCAGGTGTCCTGGCAGCCACCCTGAAATTTCTCAGGAAGGCCTTCACCTACTGCAGCGGATAGCCTGAGCCGACTGAAAGAGGTCGATTTCCGCGGCGTCAGCTTCTGGGTTTTGAAGGGGAAGAATCTCTTTATGCTTGACAAACATACCAAAAGTTTATCTCACTTGGATTTCAGACTGAACAAAAAAAAGATCCTGGATTTTTGGATCCATGATCTACTGTCAAAAATCTACAAAAACTGTTTTAGTTTTTGTTCAAAATCTACACCGAAAATGCTGACAATGACAATGGATGCCTTGCTGGGACAAAATTCCAAATAATCAAACCTGCCTTGCAGTCCAAGTTGCGGCGGATTAGTCGATGGTATCTTGGAGGTCCGCATCCTGCCTCGAGATAGAAAAACCTCCAAATCATGAAGGCTAGGAAAAGTGGTTGCTTAGAATTGACGACCAATTTACAGGAATTTACAGATACTTTCCAGTACATCTTAGTACATGGTTTTTAAAAGGACCAACATTTCTTTTAATTTTGAGACATACCCTTGAGACGATGAACTTGGTATTGGAATTGGCCAACCGAAGAGGCCTCAAAACTGAAACTATGAGCGCAAGCACCTCAAAAACGATGGTTGAATGATAGTTGCTAGCTATGTTTTTTTTGAATGGAAACGACCTGATGTATAATCATTGTTCGTTTCAGGAAGTGTACATAATATCTCAAGCTTTGAAGTTTGCTAATTTCAGAGTGGTAGAGCATTGTGATTGATTTCCAAGCTCATTGATTCAAATCATCAATGAAGCTGTAGGTGAAATTATATAAGCAAAATTATATGCTGGAATTAGGTGAATGGGATTCGACATAGACGAAATCTATGCAGGAGAATTGATTGCCTCATTTCCATATTATGACTCGACCAGATGGGAAAGGAGATGATGCAACTTTGATGTGTTGGCTTGCCTGGACCTCATATTGGATGTGTATTATCATGGGATTTCATATTCTTTAGGCACAGATGTAAGGGAGACCATCAATTGATGATACAATACATAACTCCGTATATATATATATATTATACACATACATATATGATCATGTTTTACTATATAAACAATCAATATATATATATATATACACATGTACCGTATAGATTTATTTACATTTACCTCAAACAGTTGCCTAACTCTAGGCAATACCTCAACCTTGTATGGATGGTATTGGGCTTTAGATATCCATCTCCCGGGTACACTTTCATCGAGGAGTCGTCCTTCAAGGTGCCAAAAACGAAGCCATGCCCAAATGACGCCGCGCCCAAAAAAATGCACGTGTGTTTTGGACATTGCAACTGTGGTGACGCAACAAGTGAGAAGAATTGAGAAAAACAGGTAGTGTAGATATTAGCCAGGGTGGCAGATCAAGACAAGAATTTCTTTGGAAAATCAAACGTATGTATATATATATATTATATATATATATATATTCATACATATATATTTTTTCGATGGTGACCAAGTTTTTGTCAAAGGGGCTTGCGATATACCGACAAATCTCCAACGACTCTCCAGGTTCAAATGCTCAATGAATGCCCATGGCTAGACTTGGCAAGGCAGACATGTACGATACATAGTATAAATGGTTTTTAGTTATATAATGTTATACTGTATATATATATATATACACAATCTATACTGCATGCACGTATGAGTATTGTTAAAGTATTCACATGTTGTTTTTTCAATCATAAGGCGTACATTTATTTACATATTTTTTTCATAGGGTGTGATTATTATTGTATACACATGTGTTCTTGTGCAAACATTGCCAAGTATTTCAGGTCGCTGAACTGTTTTTTGCACCAAAGGTATGATTCGTCATTCCTCATTATCCTGTATAGTTTTGCTCCTTTCATGATAGTTTTGTTCCCTGTCTCTGCTCGGCCCACTAGACATCAACTTTTCACTTCAGGCCTCTGTTTCAAAGGTCATGTCAACACTTGCGCAACATTGCCCAGACCAGTGTGTTCCTTCTAAAGGAACCTTTTAGGAAAGGACTGGGCATGAATCAACTTGACCAACTTTGGTAACAGAAACAGCTGAAATACAAGGAGAAGGAAGGCTACACGGTTGCACATCACGACCTCAGGAAATCTCAACTTGGTTGGAATCGCAGGACATACTAAAGCGTGGAACTCCACTAAACATTAAACAAAATAACACATTGAGGTAAACATCGGCAGACTGGCAGCAGATCTGTATTGGGACGTGGTAGCGCCTTGAATATGTGACAGACCAACTCCATACAAAGCATGCTCAATGTCAGATATGTCAGACATTTCCATCCATTTCGAAGCACTTCCATGAGTCCAGGTCATTAGATCATTCGGTTGGGAAGACTATATAGTCTTCCCTATTGGATTTGGATCGAAGATGAAACAGTTCACAGCACATTTATCTTGACGTTGACAAATTGATTTTTCCGGTAGATGATGGAATGTCGTATGAAGATGAAGAGTCGGAGGATGAGGATGAGGCTGGGACACAGAAACCCTTGGACACGGAAGGGCTGAACGACACGTCATAAGATCCAATTAGAAATGTTGACTCTGCATCCTTTGTTGGGGGTTCTCGTTCCTGTTCCCGTTCGCAAGGATGTAAATGGAAAGATCTTGTTGCGACTTTTAAACATATTCTTCCAAACTTACCATGCATTGCTTTAGCTGAAGCATTTGTTGTCAACTTCCAGGGGCTTTGTCGTCCAGCCTTGGGGATAGCAAACCCCTCTGCCAGATCTTAGGGACACACATTTGTTTGGGGATCAGGGAATCTTCACTGAACGAAGAAGTCAGGGTATGTCAACCATTCGTTGGGATATCCGGCAAACATCCTTGACACAATAGCACTTGAGACCTCCTCATATCCTTAAAGAAACCAAAATGGGTATGGCTCGAAATCAAGTTGGCTGCAAAAATCGTGGTCACCAAGTTTGTAGTCTCAAACTCGGCGCCTTGATTTCAAGCACCGAAATTTATCCAAAGTTTAGGGGCAATTGCCCAACCACAAGCGCCCATCCAGTTTGAGTGAAGTGCAAAAATCGCAGGTGCCACGCTTGTCCTTTGGTCACCGCTTGGCACTTTCTGGGGTGCTTTCATCAGGGTTGCTCAACTGAAAGAATGTTCATTGGGCTTGGAGACAACCAGTGGTAGTATTCAGGATATATGAGAATTGTATGAAATGAATCTAGTGTTTTAAATCTTATACGTACATATATGCAGATATCTATCTACATCTTACATATCTATGTTATATGGTTTTTGGAATTGCCCTGCTCTAGCTACGCATGTCTGTGCAAAATGATTTGATCAAAACAAGGAATTCAGCTATGAATTTATGTGTATATATATATATATTCTTTGCAATGATAGACACAACTAGCAAAATCACGTTATCAAACATTCTTATCAAGGGATTGCTTTATTGCTTCACATTGCTGTCCTTGTCGGCAAAGGATGCACGTTCTAAGCATCTCATTGTAGGGGCTGGTGCTCAATCAACTTATCTTTACATCATATGACATTGTGAGGGACATGTTCCATGAATCGTTCATATGTTGCTCATCATCCTAAAATGGATTTGGACAATTGCTTATGACTCACAATTCGATATGTATATATATATATATGATTCTATGCGCATAGGTATAGATGCATCTCATATCCGCTTTTCCAAGGGGTCATGGTTTGTTTGGACCGATGCAGTGCTCTCCGAGTATTGGTGGAGCTAAAGAAGAGCCCAACAAAACCTGTGGGGTTTGAGGTATCGCAAACTGGGGATGCTCATTGAGCATTTGGAAACCCGCACTTGGGAGATGCAGGCACTGATGGTGGGAGGTTTGTGAAAGGTTTGGATTTTGGGGTCACTACAAGAAACCCATTTTGGAGGGATCAAACAAATGCAAATGTATGGCAGTTTTGAGGGATTTGCCCTTCAAAATGTATTGTTTGGGTCGGTAAAATAAGATAATTATAAAGTCCCTGTTGGACTTTGGGGGTATCTTTTTCGAAATTCTCTTCAGAACACGTGTCAATATGAGGTGTCAGGATTGAGGAGATTTGGAGATAGTTTAGGTAGCACTACCGTTTTCAGGAAATTTTGATGCTCACGTATACGTAGTATCAGGTAGTGGGTGTGATAGCTTACTTCTCTGCGTTCTCTACACCAAGATACACTTCAAAACAAGCCGTGGTCTCTGCCGTTGCACAGATCATGGGTGGCGATCAACGGGTCACAGCTGATTGGGTGCTTAAGGACCGGGGTACCCAACTGATTGGGGAGGACGTCGCCTACGTTTTGCCTAGTTGCTCACTTGTTTGCAAAGAAAGATGAGCCAGGTGTAGCACAAAAAATGGTTTCATCCCGCTTCATGCGTAACTTTTGCAGACTTTTTCCCATAGCTTTTTCTTTGCTGAACGTTCCCATTGACTGCTTCGGGTGCCTATTCAACCATTCCAATCACTTTGATCTTTGGCAAATCCCCTAAATTCTATCACCATGTCTTTGTCAGGGCTTGTTCAATAATATGATGCAGTTTGAACATATTTTTAACCACGTTTTTGTTGTTTCGGGGTTTCCTACCATTTACCACGTTTGATCCCATGTTTGGTGGGTGTCGTTTTTGTCAAAAACCAGGAGATTGATCGCTTCGCACAGGGCCTCGGAAAGTGGTTGAAGGTAGGATGATTTTTCTCATTAAAACCATTTCTTTACCATTTACCTGGAAAACATAGTGTACCATAATTGTAGGCAACTGTGGCTGGTTTTAGGGGTAAAGTTGATGGAAATTAACATAATTAACAGCAAGTTGTTTTCCAGGTATTTTGGGAAGGGGAATGGTTTGGTGTGGGTGAGAGTTGTGACTTTGCTACTAGTGTAGAACTAGGTGGCTTTCAACATTTTCATTTTCACCCTGAAAATGGGGGAAGATTCCCATTTTGACTAATATTTTTCAGATGGGTTGAAACCACCAGAAACCATGTCTTTACCATGAAGCACCAAGGGTAGCAAAAACCTGAAGTTTAACATCCTCGCCCGCTGAAAATATGCCAAACTCTACGAAAGGAAAGGATCGTTTTCTAACAATTTTTCAACGGCGAGCTCATATGTTAAACTTTGGGGAGAGGAAGAAAAACATCTACCTGAATCATGAACAAAAAACCATCGGATCATTCGCTTTTCCGCTGAAACATCATGATGAAAGATGACGGAGCTCTGAACTATAGGGGAAATCGGAGTGGCCAAACTACAGACAGGAGCATATATTTTTTCATTTCCGATTCCTGAAACTTGAGGAACTGAATCCAACCCCAAAATTACCTGAAAATATAGACTTTGTTTGGAACTAGTTGCGGGAAATTTGCAGAGATCTTCTGGATGTAAGCAGTGTTTGGACCGTTGGATCTTTCCCTTTCGTTCCAACTGCGTCCGGGCTTATTGAATTGGCAGCAGGTGATAAAACCTGGTATAAGTACCGGTCGTTTTCTGAATTTATGGAGCTTTATCTCCGATTCTACAGTTGACAGATGAATTATGTTGAATGATTGGAGGATACCATTTATATAGCCACACAAATAGGAAGATACTGAGGATTTCAGATCTTCATTCCAAGTAGTTGAAGGCCATAGCTGCATCTATCCCAATCTGTTTTGGCCAACCGGAGTGGACTTTTGAAGCCTCCTGGGTTCTAAATTTGTATCGGCAAATTTTTTGTCAGGTGGGTCACATGTTATTTCAACGCTGCGAAAGGTGAAAGTTCAGATCGAAACTGAGAATTTCAGTGTTTCAGAAACCTCAAAGCTCCCAAGACTTATTCATCAAAGCTGTGAGTTTATTCAAAAACATGGATTTTTTAGGGCCTTTTTTTGCTGTAAATCATCCAAGTTTCAGTTCGTCACCTCAAGACCAGTCCTCTCCGACATCACAGGTGGCTGGCGATGACAAAGCGGAAATCTTGCAGCACAGTATCGGCAGTCGACCTTTGACTGAGCAACTTCGCTGAGTCCAGGGGAGTCCAGTGACATTCTAGGAAGTTTGGCGCTTGACATCTCTTGGGAAGCCAGTGATATCAACCGGGAAGAGGGTTGATATTACTTGTGCTGGATACTAGTTGAATGCAGCTTCTAAATCTCCTTGCAGGGATAGGTTTGTTTAATTTGATCATTTAATATCAAGTAGTATTTGCACGTGAGATTTCAACGATGGATACATATCACATACATATTTTTGTCATGGCAATAGCCATCAGTGGACGTTTTTGCGTTGATGAACCGACCTCATTGACTTGGTGTCGAGAGAGGTCCCTGGATCTCTCAACTGTACTACAGTCAGTGTCAGGTTGTCCCATTTGGAAGTTAAGAAATCATTGGTGAGCAAATGAAAAGATCGAAGAAAAACATGCATGTTTTTCTTTGACACTCTGTTGTTTTTGCTCACGTCCGGACTGCCGGCGGTGGGGAATTTGCACGTTTTTGCTAGCGGACCATCTTTCAACATGTTCTTTCTTTTCGATATATCGTGTGATTGGGGTGGGGGATGTTTACATTCCATGCACTTGCACACATGTTTGATGCTCGTAAGAACATCGTCTTCCGGAGATGTCAACGTTCTTTGAATGTGTGTACACCCGCAGTCTGAATTAGACTGTTTTTTGACACATTTTCGTGCTCGCGCACTTGCACGTGTGTTGTTTTCCGATGCGCATGTTTCTCTGGTGATGTCGCTCGTCTTGTTCTTGCACACATGTTTGATGCTACGTAAGTACATTGTTTTCCGGGGATGTCAACGTTCTTTGAATGTATGCACACCCGCAGACGTAGTTACACTGGTTTTTGACACATGCAGGTCACCATCATATTCATCATCATTTTCATTTTCATCATCATCACCATCATCATCATTTTCATTATCGTCATCATCATCATCATCATCATCATCATCATCACATGGAAAACCTCTTGCCCAATTACCTCTGTTTTGTGATTTTCTGATCACTCTCAGGTGAGATCCTCAGATGCGAAGTGGAATGTTGACTTCAGTTTTTCACCCTTGGCTGCATTCATTGTTTGGCCGCAGGATGTGGCTGCATGGGCGCAAGAGTTTTTGTGCTCATTTGACTGGTCAGATGAACGCCTCAATGCTTTTATCAATTCGTTGGATGGTGGCAGCCCTGGTTCTCCCGACACAGTGGATATCACCTCTTCCATTTTCGAAAACATAGTTGACGAACCGGAAAAGGAAGAAGTTATGATTGCCAATGTCGACAGCTTGCTTGATGACGGCACACGTCAAGCTTCCGCTGCCAATGTCGAAAGTAGACATGACAACTGTGAAACACAGCAAGCCCAGTGTCAGTCGGATCTCTTCTCTTTTCCACCTTTCCAAGTCTCAACGAGCATCCGGATTGGATTGCGAACTTTGGAAACACTCTTCGCAAAACTGAAGTTGACGAGCATGCCCTTGAAGCACAAGCTTCCTCTAGTGCGTCTTGGCAACCTCGTTTTCCGCAGCTAGAAGCTGCACATGTAGAGCAGAAATCTGAAGAGAGCAAGAAGTATCTTTTTGGCATGTGAGGAAGCTTTGCGCAAGATTATTTTCCTACCATTTGCTTTTTGGAAGAAAATTCTTTTCTTGATTTCCCGCAAATTCCAACATGCAATGACCTTTGCACAGGTATCGGTGGGGCCAATGTTTGCGTCCTTCTTGCGGCTATGCCCGGCACCCATGGATCTATAAAAGTGGGAGAAAGCAGGGTGACTTAGTTCTGCTCTGTAACGGATTTGACAAAAGGGACTCTCAAGGAAGTCCTAAATGTTGGAGAGATGCCCCATTTGATTTTAAGCAGTTTCATGAGCTTCCGAAATCTTAGCAAGAGGATTTCAGAGTTTGAAAAATTCATGTGTTCGTGGATCCCGGTGACAGCTCTGCAAGGTCAGTCTTTGCAGGTCGACCAAAAAACGAAACAACCTGCTGCGGCATGTCCAAATGGTGAAAATTTTGGCCATGTGAATTGTGATAGATTTTGGCATTCGTTGTGGGGACGCGTGTATATTTTCGATTATTGATATTCAAACATCTTCCTTCTTCTCTCTCATCTTTCTCTCCATCTGGAAATATTCTGTCCCCATGTTCATGATACAGAAGAGCCGATCACACAATCATCCATTGAAGTCATGTGCATGGGAGGTGTGATGTGCTTCTTGTCGCCTTTTTTTTCCAGACTCAATTTTGGAACGGTGTCGCACGAATGCCCGAAAATCTCACGAAGACTTGTTCTCTTTGTGGCCAAGCGGATCACAATGTCAGCACATGTCGTTTGCCAGGGGCAAAAGCCCACCGAACAATGCAAGCCCAGCTCTGTGTTTCACAGAAACGCGGCACCAGCAGAGTAAGACGTGGCACTGCGCCTGCTGCGGCACGTGTGCGCAAGAACTCTTGAAAGAAAGCTGCTCACGGTGTGCTCTAACGTCCTGCTAGTCTGGTGAAAGCTGAGTACAGCGGGACTGCTCCTTGATGTCTGCTTCACGTTTTTCTTGTTTACTGGTCTGACAAAGAGTTTGAAAACTTGACCCAATTCATCACCATATGAATTGTTCAGACGATTTATGTGTACAGCAAAACAATATACTCTTGAAACACATGTCGTTCATGGTGCCCAGACCCAGGCAAGACAGAGCATGGTCCGGTCCAAGTATGCCACGCTTGTCTCCAAATGCTGCTGTTCAAGCTTTGCTGGATGTTGGTATTCTGAAAAAGCCAAATTTGTGTCCAAAGTGCAACCAGGGCACTCTGCAAGGCCCGTGGCCTAGACATGATGCCAAGGAGAGTGAAAAGATATTGGGTTTGCGATTTCTCATCATCCTACACCAGCGTTTTGTCCGGATCAGGTGGCTTTGCTCAACGTTTTCGTACTCTGTCCCCACTCTGTCCCCACCCAAGTTCTACCAGCTTCTACTTGTGTACTTCACACCTGGCGTGGTCCGATTGCAACAATGTGTCAGAGTTCAGGTCTTAACAGAGATTTGATGCGCAAAGTCCGCAAGCTCGGCACCATTTTGTTTGCAGATGGCGCAAAGTCGTGGCGCAAAGCCGCTGAATCTTCCGGCTTGCATTTTGAATCTGTGAACCACTCTTTGTTGCAATTCGCTAAATCTGTGACGCTCCCGAAGGGAGTCAGAGCTGCTGGTCTTCAAAAAACAAGTATATAAGAAGATCACAGCTGGTACACAAACCCTGGACCGTGCATGGCAGGACTTGAAAAAATATGTTCCGTCCGAACTACATGCCAGAGACCATAAGGCAAATACTGTCAATGGAGATCTGTGGGAATACATTTATTCCTGGCAGTGGCGCCGCAATTGCGGCAGGGATCTTTGGCAGAGCGTGCCGGACCTGTTCCATGCCTAAAAAAGGACTTGCCAGCAGCATTCGGAGGTTGAAACACCTTGAATTCCTGAACATATTTACAATGATGATGATCCATGATTGAAAGTATCAAAGACACCACCGCCGCTACAATGGACGTGTTTTTAGGTACCACTATCAGGCAGGCGTGGTGGTTTATCTCTAAATATTTTTTCACCACAGGCAAATCCTTTAGGTAAACTCCCTCCAGTTGCAGAGTGGCTAGCAATCACTAAATGCTTCTTCAATCATCCATGTGGTTAAGCCGCTGGTTGCAAAACATTGATGCGTAGGACCCAATGGAGAAACTCCAATTACTTAGGGCCCCTCCAAAGCGAAGCTTGCATATTTCATCAAAAATTTCCATGGTTTCCAAACTAACATGGCAACGAAAAATAATGTTTCCAAACTAACATGCATCATCATATTTCCAAAGTAACATGGCACTCATCATATTTAAAAACCCTTCATTTTACAAAATAAATGAGAAGATCCATCTGAAAAACGGATTAAGCGAGGCACAAAACAATGGTGGAATTTGGCAGCTTCGTTGGTTATACCGCCACCCGTATGGGGCGTGCTGTTGAGTTGAGTTACGAGACGGGGTGACCTTGGAGTGAAGGTTAGGAAAGTTGGTTGGGAGTGATACTTTTGATGGCTGAAATCCTGCACCACCTTCGATGTATAAAACCTTGTAAATAGTGGGATAGACAACCTATCAACTGGTGCAGGATTTCAGCCATGAACAGTATGGAGTTGATGCAACACAAGAAAATATTCGAAAGCAGGGTCAGATTCCATTTCAACTGGTTTTTGGATGGTAGGGCCGAAAATCCTTGCATTAATTTTTGCCACCAACAAAAATGAAAAATAAAAACAAAGTAAGGTTTAGGAATTATTGGAATTTTTGGGTGAAAGGATTCTACCTTGGCTAAATCAGAAAGCCTCCTTTTGGGCGGCCCAGGTTGAGACAAATTCTGATATACCAGGTGATACGGATCACAAGTTGGTGGGTTCAGAGAGGAAAACGAAATGGTGAAGCGTACTTCACGATGCTGGAGCTTGGTGAAATATTACAAGTCAATATCTAAAAGATGCAAGACGTGCATGCAAAATCAATTACATCACAAATTTCCAGAGAAGAACCTTCAATTTTTTTGTTGGTGTGGCTGATGGTTTGATAGTTGTCATCCAATATTGGTTTAGGTTTGCTTTGGAATCCGGGGATTCTTCCTATGAAAGAGGGAATTTTATTGTGTTTTATTCTTGTGAGATTCTCTTGAGTTTCCACACTACCCAAGCCACCAAATTTGTTTAATCAAACAGGGTGAAATTTGAAAATCCTTTCTTTCAAACATTTTTCATCCCATGACGTTTGTCTCAGTTTTTATATAACTTGGATCTACCCCCCTTCACCCAAGATGCCAGTGGCAGGCAAATGAAGGTTCATAGGGAGCCCCCTGTCCTGATGACTGGCATCCTGACTCCCCCGCCGAGTCGATGCAGATGGATTCGAGGTATCGGGATGAATCCATCCTCTTCGAAGATTCCAGATTGCAAGGTGCGAATCGGATCACTTCCATGGAAATCGATCCGGCTGCTCGGCGAATTTTGAAAAAATACGTTGCGCCAACGTATGTCGTTGATTCAGGAGATATACCCAATGGGAAGATGCGAAAGAAACTGAAACAGAAAGGCTTTGATATTTAGAGGTATAGATGATCCAGAGTGAAAACAAGAGTGACATCTACAAATTTATTGAGGTATGAGGTAACTTTGTTTTAGATATTTGAAAGGATTTGCTTAAATTGTGCGAATAAGACAAGTATTTGACATAGCAATTCACCACCCGCTGGGAAGATTTCTTCTAGGCGAATAGTCTCTCTCCTTGGTTCTTGCGTCACCATATTGCCATACAACAGGTGGAAATCATCTTTACCACTCAAGTCTGTATTGAAGATCTCAGTAACAAAACCATGCCTTTTTGAAATGATTATTGATACCTGGGTATTTTGAACATCTCTCTTCCCGGCCTTGGTAATCAATGGATATCAATGGTACTAGTTTTTTCTTTTCGGTTCGGTGTATCTCCTGGCACTTGTATGCCATGCCACCAAACTCACGAAAGGTGCATGCATGCATCGCACGGCACGTTCTTGCACCTGGGGTGCAAGGATGGAACTGGGAGGATGGAAGAGGTGAGTGAAACACTGCTAAATGGAATCTATACTGCATAGCAAAAAATGAACATGGAACCTGAACATAAACGAAGAATGCTATATAGTTTTCGGCGGTGTTTGGCACTGTTGATCGGCAACTTCCTTCTAGTCGCTAGTCTTATAATATCATCTTATATATATAGTATTATATAGTTGATTAATATATTGGATACTTTACAGTATTCCAGGGTATTCCATTGAAGGCATTGTAAAATTCCTATTTCTCCTGCTTCAATATAGTTGTGGCAACAAATGATACCCCGACTCATTGGTATAACTATAACCCTGGGAACAGAAATGGAGGATCTAGTTTGGAAAGATGGCAAAGGGCAGCTGGCTTCCCATGAAGGGGCTGGGAATATCACCACAACTCAACACTCTGCGTGTGTTTTTCCAGCGATGTTCTATTGTTTTGGGCGGGGCCACTAATTTTTCCGAATTCGGAAAGCAGCCTAAGACCCACTTTGCTGTTGAAACGATTTAGCTTCAATACAGCCAGGGAGCAGATGCTAGACAATTTTACGTATTGAATTTGAAATCATGCAACTTGTATGTGTTTCATTTGATTTCTGATTAGAGGTTCTAAGGAGACAGGCATTTCATCAACATCTATTACAGCCAATCCAATCCCTGACCATCAGGTGCAGGGAATCTCTTGAGGAAAGGCCCCTCCCCCAATTTTTGTGTCAGAATTCCCAGCGGAAATCGAAGGGGAAACATCAGATTTGGCTAAGTTGCATCCTTCAAAATATTCTCAGGCCCCATATGTCAGATATATGTCTTGAACTTGGGGATTGAATCATTGATTCGTCCCCAAGCCTTAGATGGTTTTGAGAAAATGATGTTCCTTTGAGACACTGTATGTTTTGCATAGACTATATATATATTTTATTTAAGGATGATATCATGTTCACCCAAACTTTATCCACCTATTCATCTATATGCTGCTTTTTTTTGCCTCCCCAAGGATCTGAGCCGTCTCTCACACATCGTGGAAGTCTCTTGTTCAACAACAAAAATACAGATTGGTAGATTGGTGATTCTGATGGAGTCACTTTTGTATAGATTGGTAGATTATATTAATAGTTTCCTAATAAATACTTAATTTCTATGTGATTTTGATTTTCTTTCTTCGACTTTCTTGGGATGTTTTTTGTCCTCTAAGATGAGCCAGTTACACTCGTGAAGTTGGAGTTATGAGCTAAAATAGATAGGTGTACACTTCAAGTTCCTACCCTCTCATGGTACAACTATATAGTAGGAGTACTACCATGTTGATTGTATTTGTCAGGGACGATGGGCATTTTGCATGGCTGTCTTGTTTCCTGCATTTCAGATGCTACATGGTGGTACTTCTTATCTAAGTCATTTGAGGGGATTGATCTCGTTGTTTGCCATCCAGATTGCGGGTGATGCCAAGTGTTGTCAATCTAGAAATTCGAACCTATGAATGATATTCAGCTATGTTATCTAAATGTGTCCAGTTTTTTCACTCAAAACATGCCAGTTTCGATCAAGTTGGCTTTGTTGTAGTCAATTTGCTCTACTGTTGTGGCATCTCACTCAGATTACTTTTTTTCCAAAAATTTTCCGCAGGGGATGGACATCAAGACTTCAATTTGTATCTAGATGTAAATCTGATCTCGAAAGCCCCGGATCTCTTCGGGTAAGGTGCAAATGCGCCATGCCAAAGAAATCTTTGTTTCTAGCTCACCACCAATGAATCTCTGGCCAAAAAAATGGCCAAATTCACCATTTCGGAAAGGACCACGAAAAAAAACAACAAAAAACTTACGAAAATCCTGGTGGTTTAGATACCTTTTCAACTTTTCGATCTTTCATCATCCTTTCCAGGTCCCTCAAAAGTCGTGATGTTCACAGAATGTTTCACCAAATCGTTGGCGGGTTGACCACCCTGTAGCCCTGTAGGTGTGGATTGGTCAGGTGAAAGATTTGATCCCAAGACTTACAGAGGCACAGCGAGGGTTGGAGACTAACAAGATGGGATTTGTTGAGAGTTGAGATGAGTGCTGGCAATTTTTTGAATTGTTATTTCTTTTTACTATTTTTTTTTTATGTATGATGATGATGATGATGATGATGCTGATGATGATGATGATGATGATGATGATGATGATGATGATGATGATGACGATGATGACGATGATGATGATGATGATGATGATGATGATGATGACGACCTAAATGGACCGTTGTTTGAAGTCAAAGACGGCCGGAGATAGCTGTAAATTCCTCTATGATTTACCCGGGTTCCTTTGCCTAATGATGTTCTGAATGCACAAATTTTAGTCACTCAGGAGTTGATGGATATGGCTCGGGCTCTAATGCAATATCATGCAAGAAGCATGTAGTAGCAGTGGAACAACCATGTGGAACCCAATGTAATGACCAACAATGATTATATATATATATATAATTTTATATGCAACCAATGAAATGTCATGACATGTCAAGGTATGAGGAGTGATGTCACATAGGTAAATTTCACATGTTTCCTTTACCATTTCTGATTATTTCGATCGCATCCAAAGGAGCATGGCGATATGACCCTCAACATGGTCTTTATGGATCAACGTGGCACCACCTTTCATGATGATCCTTGTCGCAGTGATACTTCCAAGATGGGGGGGTGTTGGTGTTGTTGTTGAGGTGCAAGAAAGAGACTGATAAATTTTCTCGTGGAGATTGTATTCCGGAGTAAGTTCAATATCTTTGGATATTCCCCGAGGTACCCAAAAAAAGGTTTTCATCAAGGGATCCTGCCATCCTTAGGGTTTAGAGTTCCTGGGGTGAAACAATCCAAAAACGAAGTCTCCATAGTCAAACTCAAATAGTGAATAGATCTGTTAGTCTCAATGTATCTCTATAGATACTAACAATTATACATATTTGCATTAGTTTTCTCTTCACAAATTCTGGGACTTTTCTTGAAATGGAACATGTCTTTGAGAATGAAAATGACCTTCGTTTTTCTTGCCAATTGTATTAGATAAGTAAGGTTTCTGGAAGACTTGCCTGTGGCTTTTCATTCACAAAACGCATGACATTTGTTGCTTGATATGAGGATTTATCACAGCTAGAAGAGTTGGGCTTGATGTTTCCCAATTGCAGCATCTTGGCAGAGAAAACAACGGTGACACCTTAAATGGCATCCTTGTGACACCAAGAAACAGCGACGTTGTGCTGTGTTTGTGAAGCTCGAAACGGCAGTGTGTTGTATACCCCATGTATGCTGCGTTTGTGTTTTTCCTGATGTTCTTGAGATCTCCAAAATGATAACATGTATCTATACGGGAATGGCTAGAAATCGAGAAACAAACATGAACAACTGATCTTCAGCCACAATATTCCCTCTCGTGTGCTACAGACATGCAGATGCATTCACCTACAATACCGTCATAAAATCATATGTGCTGTGTGCATGTAAAATCTATGCACACAGTACATACATGAGAAAGACGGCAACAATTTGGTGACTACTTAGTATTTCGTTTATAGACCATTCTACCAACCACATTATAGAAGGATTTGTTCAGAAGCCATCCATCAAAGTCAGGACTCTCAAGGATTTCATGTCACGGAAAGCACCAGGAATTGTGGCCGACAACTGTGTGAAGCCGGGCTCTCCCGTCTATTGCTGGCACACCACGGTGCCGACCCGGCTGGAAGGACAATGGTGCCGGTTGTTCAAGTTCTGTTGAATGAATTTGAATGAATTTGGTAGATTTACTGCAGGTGCAAAGGGTAGCACCACTGAAGATTCGATGATGGAGGTTCATTTCATGAAGCCATATGATGATTCTGTTTATATAGTTTCACTCTTTAGATTGGATCGAAGCTTTGTTTGCTACATGTATGTTGGCGTCTGGTCCAAGCAATTTTTGACCATCCGCAACTTCACAATAAACCTTCACTGAAGAATCAGCTCAAACCCGGTGACATTGTGACAGGTCAGTGAGAGATACAAGACAACCAACTACAGCTTGAATGAATTCTTGGAATCAACGATTGAGGATTGGCAGGCAGGTCCCAAAAAGTGCAAGATGTGGAAGTTAACCCCGAGCGGTTTTCAGAATCGAGTTGATCCTTAATCCACCTTCAAATGTCAATGGTTTCAGCATGAAACTTGATCGTTGCACACCCATTTTTCCATCACTTGTGAGGGATGACTTGATGGTTGTTTCACCATGGTCATTCGTTTGAAATTAAATCGGTTGTTTAGGCTTCCAGCTACCAAGAGTGCGAAGTATTTGAACCCATGAAGCAAAAACTGTCAGATTGAAGGAGTGCTGAGTGAGTGACAAGAAGCATTTTGTACTTACCAGCAAATGACCCTAGCCATCCTTATTGATGATAAGTATATATATATAACATACATAAACATATATTATACATACTATACATATTATACATATTATACATATGATACATATTATACATATTACACATATTATTATGCACATTATACATATTGTACACACATATATATATATATACATACAGTACATTTGCATGCAGCATGCTAAGCATCCAACAACTGCTTGCAGGTGGTATGTGACTACTTGGGACCATTGGCAGGAAGGCCTCAGCATCCGCCATGGAATTCAGGTGGGTCAGGGAGGAGGTTGGTAGCTTTTCTTCCCATGATTTTCAGGGGTTTGATACATACATCCCTGGTAGTTTATTTCATCATTTACATGAAGTGCTATGAGTTTTTAAGGGTATGGTCTGATAAAACTTCGTCAGAGATTGTTATATTGTCGTTTTGTACTGGACCTTCCACCTTTTTTTGGAAGGATGAAATGAGTTTGAGCTATTGTTGGAATTGTGTGTGTCGTTGCTTCCTGTGAAAAAAACTACTCAAACAACGCTCTACCGTCATGAACTCTCCAAAACCAGGCAAGGCAAGAGTCTGCATGGAATTTTCCAAACCCCGAGACAGCTGACAGCACCCCCCCGGACAGATTTCTATGTCGTATGCAGTAATCCTATCGGAGTTGCATGTTGATGTTTGAAAATTGGGGATTCCCAAGTTTCCCAGAAAATGATGAATTTTTGCCTCGAACCAAAATGGATTTTACAGCCCTTCCATTTTTAAAGCACACTCATCATTTGAATGACAAATGACACATTTCAGGCAGATGGAACTACAAAAGAAATCAGGAGTTGCCAGTTTTTTTGCCAGGTGATGACAACGAGACATGGCGTTCCTATCCCATTCGAGACCTGCATTGAGCTAGTTCCAAAACGTAGGATGTTGGGAGCGGCTCCATTGTTGTTGCAGGGTGTCATGTCAGAGTGTTGAACAGCTTGGGGATGGTGTTTTATTTTTGTTTCTTCTGTCATCCCCCTGTTAAAACAGCTTGGGAACGATGTTTTTCGTGTTTCGGATTCGTCCGGGAGTCAAAGATTGGGATGATTTAACATGGATCAAGGAAAATGCTCACATGAGACCGATAGACCCGGCCCCCATCAAGTAGAAGACATGGATGGTAGATTTGTCCTTTTGGTCTTTAAAAAGTGATCATGGACGATTCCCAGACACAAAACCTTCACACCAAGAACTGGTGTATTTCACATTATTATGCTTCTAGGGGAGAGATGCTATAACGTATATCTTTACACTTCAGCAAACTAACATATCTAACATAGCAACGGAACGTCGAACATTCCGCGAATGCGTACTAATGTACTGAATAGAATCTTTGGAGCCATTTCCATTACTGTCAGTTTCCTGGAGTTCTTTTCCATCAACAAATTTAGAAGGGACGATGATTCAGCCTTCCAACTGATGATTCAGCCGTAACTCGAAGTTTTTAGAGTTTCCAAATCCTGGATTTGGATCGAGATCCCAATGCCGCCATTGGAAAGAGCGTTCAATGGAAGCCACCCCAGAAAAAATGATGGGCGTTTCCAAGAAATCCGGCTAACCAGTTGAGGTTGGTAGTTGATCCCCATTATTTTCAGGGTTTTATACATCCCAGGTTGACCTTTGTTGAGTTAGGTCCGGTCTGACTACGCGTCGATTGCTGAATGAAACATTGCTGTATGATGATACGATACGACTACGCCTAGCCAACTTGGCAAAGCTTTAGAGAGCAACTTCAGGTGATTTTACCTGTTTTTTTGTTGGTTCTGGTTAAAAAAAGGAATTTTCCCACAATGGCTCAACAAAAAAAATCAGATTTGGGGAATTAACAAAAAATCGAAATTCTTGTCCTTGGGGCAAAAAAAAGACTTTTTGAATAGAAAATCAAAACATCGCGACTTGTACAAAGATGACACTGCCTCGCTGCTGGCTTTTTTGTGGCTCGAAGACGGCTGGCTGTTTTTTTGTGTCCAAGTTCCAGCAGGCCTGGGCATCAGGATGCAGGGTTGTTTCCACGTGAATCATGATGTTTGTTGTTCTTTTTTGTTTAGGGGGGGCCAGATGATGACGATGATAGATGTATGAATTTGTATATATGTATATGTGTGATGAATCGAGTCGGTGGTTGGGACAACATTAATGGCTAGACTAGACTGAGTATTGCCAGACATCCCTAAAGAAGGTTTTTTTGGGATAGAACGCAAAGCTCAACTGCTGACATGATATTGTGATACATATCTTGCTGTATATGTCGTGTATGATATATATAAGAAATTTTTAGTATATGAGGCTAGATATGGAAGCTAAGTAGATCATGGTGGATGTATGAGTTGTTTTAACACATGTTGCCCTCACTATGCATTGTTGTGTGGACATAGGCTGAAAAAACGACATTGAAAGCAGTGTGAATCTACGACTGAAAAGACGTTATGAAGCCTTCAATTACAGATATGTGGAAAAAGGATGGATGCGTGGTAACACCGTATAGTTGGTGACTGGTCAGCACTGCATATATTATCAGCACATGAGGACCACCGAAGACCCCCATGGTGGTGGTGAAGCTGGAACCGAAGGTGGGAGTTGGTGTGGTAAAGGGAGCTTGGTATTCTATACATCAATCTATTTGCCCATCGAATCAATGTAGCTGTGGTGTGGTGAATTTTGAGTTGCATTGCTCTGTTTTGCCTCTAAATTTGATCATTGAATCAAGTATATAGATAGCCAACAAAGTATTTAGTGCATAGATTCTCTACGCCGTAGGTTGTGAACGGGGAACCAAAGTCAAGACTTCTCAAAATCATTTGGCAGATAGATCACAATACCAAGGACCAAAGAACCAATGGGCCGCCAGAATGGTGGGAGCTGCCCACCTAAACCAAGACTGCCATCATAACCCAAAGTGTTTGTCCCAAAAATTTAGTTGCACGATGGGAAGACCAAGACTTCATGAGATGAATGCCCATCCTTCCAAAAGCCATTCTTTGAAAAAAGGAGAACCTGCATGCCTTGGAGGGCCAAATCTGGTTTATAGTGGGTACATAATCATTAAACAAACTACCCTCCAGGGAATTAACATATCCCCCTGATTTTTGGCATATTTGAGTCGATGATTTTCCCAACTTCCCCAGGTGGGATATGTGAAAATACCTGGAGGGTATTCATTTTAATGACCGGGAACCCCTTGGATCAACCTTCATGATCCGCTGTCAATATTGGCAAATCACAACCGGCACATCCGTGGAGATCCAACTGAAAACTACCCAAAATTTCCCCTTGAAGCCGGAGATACATTTTCCAAAGCATCATTTTTGGTATCTATACGTTGAATTTCAGGGGTGTTTCATGACTTTTATGTAAAGTTCTTAAAGTCAAAGAGGATGTGTTTTGGTTGGATTTTCATGTTCTCCTTGGAGCATCCTTTGCATGACTAAAATCTACCTTCCTTTTGGGCGGTAGTGACCTTGGACAGCCGGAGAGATGCAGGTTTGGTTTTCAACTGAAAGAACTTTTATCCACTGGGCACCTTGGCGAGAATGACACTAAGAAGAAGAAAAAAATCATGCTGCTGCTGCTGCTGCTACTACTACTACTACTTCTACTACTTCTACTACTTCTACTACTTCTACTACTTCTACTACTTCTACTACTTCTACTACTTCTACTACCTATACTACCTAGTGCCTAGTGCCTAGTGTCTAGTGCCTAGTACCGAGTACATAGTACCTAGTACCTAGTACCTAGTACCTAGTACCTAGTACCTAGTACCTAGTACCTAGTACCTAGTACCTAGTGCTAGTACTGCTGCTGGTGCTGGTGCTGGTGCTACTGTTGTCGATGATGATAGTGGTGGTGGTGGTGATGATGATGATGATGATGATAATAATGCTGTTGCTGTTGCTGTTGCTGTTGCTGTTGCTGTTGCTGTTGCTGTTGCTGTTGCTGTTGCTGTTGCTGTTGCTGTTGCTGTTGCTGTTGTTGTTGTTGTTGTTGTTGTTGTTGTTGTTGTTGTTGTTGTTGTTGTTGTTGTTGTTGTTGTTGTTGTTGTTGTTGTTGTTGGTGTTGTTGTTGTTGTTGTTGTTCTGTCTTCGTTTGTNGTTGTTGGTGTTGTTGTTGTTGTTGTTGTTTCTGCTCTTGGTTTTGTAGTTGTTGCTGCTGCTGTTGTTTGCAAATTCTCCATTCAAACAAGCTCTTCGTCGCATAGCCATTCAGCAGTTGGCCGATCTCGCATCTTGCAGGTTGCAGGTAAAGAGGTCACAGAAGCAGAGCACATTTCAACCTTTCACTTTTGAGAATCATTTGAATCACTTCGTGGATTGACCTCTTGAAATCTGGCCTCTGCAGTTGAAATGAATATTCCATACACTTATTATGGGATTCGTGAAAGCCAAGGCAAAATTGGCCACAGTCTTTGCAGCAGCATCAGCTGTCTTTTGGATGCATGGAATGGGATGGATGGATCTGATTGAACAAAAAGCAGAATTTGCCCTAAACCATCGTTGGCCTCCATAATTTGTTGGAGAAAAAAACAGATTTCCTTGAGAAGTTGAGTTGAAGCAAAAACGCAAAAACACGAAGGAGTTAGTTGAAAAAATCATCCCAAAATTTTCACTTCAACTTATTTTTCTGAGAGTCCCTGCATCGCAAGGGGAAGGATGGCTGGAGGCGGTGCACCACAACAAGATTAATGTAGATAGCTAAATTGCTTGTTTTCTTGTCCAAAATTAGGAGGCACAAAATGGTGCAAACCAACATTTAAGGACAATGAGGTACAAAGAACTACAGTTGGTGACATGGTAATGTGGTCACTTCAATGTTGAGTCATAAAGTAAGAAGAATCATGAGGAATATATCAATTCGCTTGTGATAATTTTGTTCTTACGGTAGAGACCTATGAAGGACGATCATTGTGATTCTATGTGATTCTGATTTCAAGCATTCTAATACCATTTTCTGGAGCGGATTGGAATGATACTTCAGTGCTTTCCAACTTCGTCTAGTGTCATTGACCAATTGACATCATTCAACCATTGATGATTTTGCAGCATATTGGCAACCCTTTGATATTGCCTTTATTGCCTTCATGGTCCCAACTTCCATCTACCTTCTCATCACTCTCTCCAAACTTTTTCCAGCGTGGACAGCACATCAGAAGTCTATTGACTCTATTGGATAGCACACATTGTATACTATATTTTGGTGAGTGATATAGAGAGTAAGATCCTGAAGGACAGTAAATCATATTCATAGTCTCTTGGCCCCAAAATCGATGGCATGGCGCTGGAATTCGGAAATTGACCACGAAGCTGGCAAGTAGCACGTAGGTTGCTTTTTGGCTGGTTTCAATTAGGTCAAATCACTGCTTGCGATGTTAAGAACAAACAAAAGATTGGTCAATCTTCCATGCCCTTGAATTTGTGTTGGGCTCTTTCTTGTTTTTTTCTACTTAAAATTCTTTTCCCAATGCAGGTGTTGTTAACCACTGGAGAAACCGCAGCGGTGTATTTATCTGGCTTAGTGGCGCCTGGGCGAAAACTTCCAACGAAAAATGCTGGCGAAAATGGCGAAATTCCCACCCTGAAACAAATGGTGATTTTTCCGAACCATTGAAGGGGGGAAAACCAATCTGGAGGAGAAAAAACATCACATTGTTTTGAGTTCTTCAAAGTCATGAAGTATGTGGAGTCGGAGAGTTTGTTTTTTTCCCTCCAGTAAAATAATTGTGAAGCCGTTTTGAATGGAGTTGATGTGATCCGGGTGAATTTGTGGATATTATGGTGATGGAACCGGTATTTTTCAAAAAAGTATAGACATTTAACATGTAATCGAAGATGTCATATAGAATATATACAATATAATAAATATACATATCTGAGATATCTGTATCTACATAACTCTACATAATACATGCACCATGTACCATATATGATATCTTCATGGTTTTCCAGGCTTGTGAAACCTGAGAATTGCCCAGTCGACACCAATTGTTTCTGCTTGAAAGTTTCTTGAATCTTGAGCTAATTGGAGCTCCAAAATCACTGGACGGGGAGGCCTGAATTAAGAAGCTCTCTTTTTCTTTGATTTTTTTCTTCCCCATACCAGTATATATAATATGTTTTTTTTGGCAGTTTTTTGTTGAAGGACCAAACCACCCAGCACCAACGAAACAATGAACATGGTAATAGTGATGGTGGTGTGTGGGGGGGCATTTTTGCCAGAGGGGACCTCAAATGAAGGTTGAAGATTAAGGAATTCATATCAAATTTGGTGATCCAGTGATTTTGAGTCATACTGGTAGTCAAGTGTTGATCATCATTGCGACCATGTCTGCGAACACATGTCTGAAGGTTAAACCTTTTCAACTACAGATCTCAGAGGTGTTTTTTTCTCAACAGAACTGAGCTTCAAACCGATTTGAAGTAACCCACTGCGACAGACGCAAGGTCAGCTTTGCGTCGGTGGCCATTCTCCTTCACGCTTGTGTCAAGCAATGGAAGCGAAATCGCACCTTCAAAGCGGGAGGCGATTGACGCTTGGGGATACAAAACGTTTGAGAAACCATATCCCAACAAAGATTGTTTGGAGAAGTTAACAACATTATTAATATATACTATAGTCATTTTGGGTATCACATTGAAGTTTCAAGGGTTGGAAACCTGAAAAACCATCCGAACCAATCGGCCCCCAATTTTCTGGCTGCTTTGGGGTGAATGGCTCCGATTTTGCACAGGCAAGATGGCCAGGGTCGAGGACTCGGGGAGAGCCCGGGATGGTGGAAGAGTGGGTTCAATCAACAGAAGAAGTGATGGGAAAATCAGGCAACCCTGAAGTCTAGAAAATACAGACTTTACATGGCATAGCTTAGCTTGAAGCTGGAGGCAGAAAGTCGTTTTTTTGGGGGGTATTTTTCAGTTGGACAAGACAAACACGGAGTTTTTCAACGATAGACACCTCTGAACAGCTTCCAACGTGTAACCTTTCAAAACATGATTCATTGAGATCAAACCTGCTGAAAATACCTGGACCGTTGAGAAGACTACTGCAGAGTGGTTAGAAGATGATGGATGCGTCTTCGGATGATCTTTTTTAACAGCTCATCCTCAGCAAGCACTGCATTTCACAGCTCTTGCAACAAGAGAGATTTAGCCTTTCCACATCAACGTAAAGTATACTTTCGGGAGCACTTTCGGAACCACCTGAACCGGAAGGTCAAATGTTTACCGGAAGGTCAAATGTTTACTAGGGATCCTTACTAACCTTCATTTATCACTCTTTGGTATGTGTTTATATAATTCCATGTCACATGTTGCTGCCCTGCCGTTGATTTCAGATTTTGGATTCCTCCCTGAAAATGTCTATGCGGCTGCAGGACTTTGCAGATCGAGGTGGTGCGATCCTCTTAGCCTCTTGTTTGACGTTGGTAGTGATTGGCATGGTCCTTGCCTGAGAAATATTGAGAGATAAGCAGCTGAAATGCGCTGCCAAGCACGCGCTGTGCTTGGCTGCTTCTTGGAGGGCTACAGTGAGGGAACCGCAGAAAAAACAAGAGCGGAGGGTGCTATGGTGAGGGAGAGGCAACTTCTTTTTGACAGTTTCTAGGTCACAAAAAGTGGACAGCAAAATGTTTGCATCAGAAGAACTGAATTTAGGTCATGGTCAAAGTCTTGGGGGGAGAATGATCATTCCATCTGGCATCCCTATATAAAAAGCCCTTCCTACCAGGTTGGTGACATTCACTATTAGAGTCATTAAAGATTAACAAGTTACAGGAAAAACGTGATTGGTCTATAACTATACCACTCTTATGTCCTACAGACTTTGTGAGGCGATGATGTTTTTAAAGACATGTTCAGACATATTAAGACTGTCTTATGGTTCAGGTTTTTGGGTTTTGTTCGAAGAGTTGTAGACCTGTCACGCTTCACCCATTGGCCCAAAACTAGCATGCCAGCAACACTGCTGCAGTGGTTGGTGTTGTATGGGCAGCGGTGATGAAAACTATGCAAAGCTTATAAAATACTGGTAGTATAAAGCAAACATCAAACAATGTGGATCTATCACACTTTGACTGATTCGCCTTCAATGCAATTGGTGCGACAATTTGGGTTGATCTTTGGTCATGTCCATCTCGTGACCAGTAGAGGTTTGTGTGGCAATTAAGCTTGGATGTTCTACAGCAAGCGACTTTAATTCATGGTCTTCAGATGCTTTGTTGGCCAGAGAATCTTGAGGTAAGGGCTATAGATCCTGTATATTAACAGATAAAATCTTTTTTACCAGATATAATCTTAGATGTTTTAAACAAGGTTTTAGTTGTTTGTTTCAAAACACTGGGCCTTTCCGATGATGATCGGCTTTGGTTCTCACATGTTGGGGTGTCAGATTCTGGAGGTACTCGGTCACAGCGCCTGGATTCCTAGAGCATACAAAAAACACAATTACTCAATTACTGTATACACTTATGGAGATACAGTATCATATTATAAGTTATATTTTTGAATACAATAGACATACATTCGTTAATATAGTCTATATTCAAATAATATTTTACAAATATATACATAGAATTAACTATAGCTTTCTTATCTTGCCTCCAAGATGCAATTCCGCAGATCCAGTGCATCTACTGGGCGGCCTCTCGCCTTGCGAAAATCGTCTTTTTGGCTCAGCTTTTTGAGCATTTTCAACAAAAACAGCGGTGATTAAGACAACTGCAAGTGGTCTTTATCAACCAGAAAGGATGAAATTGAGGGATGTTTTTTCTGTTAAAGATAGTTCCAACAACTGCAACAGCGATGATTACAAAGTGTTAAAAAAGCACTTGGCCCACAGATGCAGCGGATTAGCCTAAAGTGATGAAGCCCCACCTATCGTGGCCTATCCATGGGGTGGGTCCATGGTCCACAAGTAATATTCGTCCTTGTCGTCTTCAGTTTTGGTTCATCATGGAGGCGCAAGACATGGGCGGCGCTGTTCAAGAAAAGGACAGCCACCAAGCACCTTGCCACAGGGAGATTGCTACTGAAACATGTGATATGATATAGTATCTACTGCTCTTGAGACAGTCCATTTTTGTTTCTTTCAGCTTACCTAAGGTGTTACTTACATATCTGAAGATCTGAAGAACTACTAGAAGTGGATCTCTTTTCTGCAGCAAGCACTAGGGATTCCTTTTCGGTGACATAGATTCTGAATATCCTCTTCTTGTTTTGGATGCATCTTGAGATTTTCCTTTTGTCAAGATAGATTCTGTACAGTGTGGATTGTTTTGAATGAGTTCTCAGGACGATTTGTGTCCCTCAAAAGCTCAGAAAATTGGGAATGACCCCAATCAAGAGTTTGAAGGCCCGCTTTGGATTGCTAGCTTCATTACAACATCTTGAACTCTAAAAGCAGAACCCGAATCATTCCCCTTTAAGGGTCCTTTTATCCAGAGAAATCTTGATATTACTGTATATTGTTGTCCCAAAAAAGCGTCTTGGGAAGTTTCAGAGCGGTTGAAATGTGCATATACTATCTTGATTTCCCTTCCAAGGTTGGGGAAATTAACTTCTTAACCATCAACGAAGTAGCATCAAAAAGCTCTACCTGCAGGAGGTAGGTCCTGTGAAACCACAACAAGATGGTTTGGGAGCTCAGCAATTTTAAGGTGAAGTTGCACATGTTTTGTCAACGGGGATGCTGAGAAGGTGATCGGACACCCCAAATCATCAGCTGAAAATACGACTGGAATTCCTAGGGATACATGAAAAAATCAAAAAAATGAACGAATCTACAATGAATCTACTTTTGCAAGTTGTGAAACGGATGAAGTTTTGATTCGGTCATTTTAAGAATCCTCCCGACACGGTATTGTTGCAATCTTCATGGGAAACTAACAGCAGAACCAGTTTTGGGCCCCACCAAACTGCAGCTTAGCCCGAGCCATTCGGGCCGGGAAAGCCAGTGAGTTTCAACCCAAGATGATTCGGCAAGGTTTTTTGCCCTAAAAATCGTCTTCATCTCAAGATTTGGACCTTGCCAAATCGGTTAGAATGGGAAAGTAACATATCTTTTTGGGCCATCACTCAAGTGGATGCTGTCTTTTTTTAGCATATCGACTCCAATCATGTTTGCAGCTTTGCTATTTTGTTTTCTTTTCAGGGAATTGTAGTTAAGATTGATATGCAACTCTGCAGGCACTGGATGAAATCTTTACATGTTCCGAGTGCAGCTTGATAGATTTGCAGTCCCTGAAACGAACAGCCAAAGCCCCTAGAAAATAGGCTGGGCCCCAAAAAGGAACTTTCATCTGAACCAACCAACCAATCCATTTTCAAGGGGGTGAGCTGTCAGTGTCAGGGAGGGTACCTTTTTGCAGACCTCAGGTTTCGATCCTTCACAACGGAAGATGGCCAGCGACTATGTAGGTGGGGCACACGGCATAGGGGTTTTCGGGTACCCATGGTACCCATGCTGTACATCTGGTTTGGATGAAATCTTCATGATATAGCTAGAGGTTGGTCGAACCAAGAAACAAAGAAATGGGTTGGCCTTGAGCTTCCCCTTGACAACCCTCAGAAACGTGGGATTTCTGGGTCAAAATGCTTTTGATTCAAAATGATGAGTCGGCTGAAACAACAGACAGGTAGGCCCAAGTTAGAAGAGGTCTCTTTTTTGTACAGTGTGGTCACCCAAAAAGGCAGTCTCCTCAAGATAAGCAGCAGGTTTGGGCGCAAGCGCATTGGTTTTTGAATGTATATACTATAGTTTTTGGATATTAGGCGCACAAAGTGATATCTTATTCACCCTGAACATCAGACATAACTTTGAGATATGATATGTTTGTCAGACTGGCAGAATAAGAGGGGACAGTACAAGAGATTTTCAAATGCGTGTGCAACCATTTGTCGGTGTGATTCTTTGATTTCTTTTTGTTCTGAGTATGAACTGATCTCTCTCTCTGTCTCTCTCTCTCTCTCTATATTATATATATATACCCGCAAACCGGGA
>DF240291.1:159059-204913 GCA_000507305.1 Breviolum minutum Mf 1.05b.01
AAAAAAAAATCTGACGCCGGCCTCGAAGGGAAAAAACAGCTCAAAACGCTGTACTGTCGGGTCGGCGAACGTCCCGGTTTGGGCGATATATATATATATATATGTATATCTACATATATAATCATATATACGTATGATAGTATAATATACCGTGAATGCCGTTTGTGTTTAATTCCACAACAACTTCTGTGGAGGTCATTCCATGTACCCCAACTTTCTCCATCCACAAATTGTATCCATCCAATTTTCCTTGATTCCAAGTCTAAAAGTTTTTATCAGTTTGTGCTTACATAGACATTTTATCCAACTATCGCTGTCAGACTGTATTCTCAACTTCTGGTCACCCAAGATTCAGCGATTCTCACTGAGCAGGTGGTGATTGGAAGACTTTTTGGGATTTCTTGCCGGACAAGGTTTGAGACTTTCGAGTGAAAAGATGATGTTTATTTTCAGCACGTTGTTCCTATAGAACATGACTCAGTCTCTGCATCGACAGCAAACCCGCCAACAACAACATATGATGTTCATTCAACTTGAACTTAAACACGTATCTTTCCTGATGTGTTTCTTCTACTTTGTGAGGATTCTTGACGAATGTAACAACCTCAACTTCCAGGAGGATCCATTTCTCTATTCAACAGATGGCCGAAGACCCCTGAGCTTCAAAGAACTCAAGGCATGAGGGGACAATGGTGATGGATTGGTGATGAGTCATCCCCTACTGTTGATGGAAGAAATCCCAAACAACCACCTGGGATGTATGAAACCCTATAAATAATGAGATAAACTACCTATCAGCTGGTGCAGGAATTCAGCCATCAACAGTATGGCTCATGTTATTCCTTTGTATCAACTTTGGATGACCAGGTGTTTATTGGATAAAGACTGATATGATTGAAATAACTCTTAACTCCATCAGGCTTGGATTTTTATAATTGTGAAAGATGCAAAGATATGATCATTTTTAGATCCACGGCTTCTAGGTTTGTTTGATATATTATTGATATATAGTGTACCTTTCCGTAGGCAACCCCTTCTTTAAAACGGGGGTTCGGATGAAAATAACATTTGGCAACCCATCTTGATCCTACCAAAACCTTGGTCCAATTTTTCACCAAAACATCGGACCCCGAGTCGTGGACCCCTTAAGGCCTTCATTGTGGATGAGAAAAACGACTTACCTGGCATGGGTCGTGAGGACCAGGGGCTTCACACCACCATCACGGTGTCGTTTGGTGGAAGAGCTTCAGTCAAACTTTGGCAATTGGGATGTACAAATGGCATTGGAAGCATCAAAAGGTCTGGAAAGTAACATGAATTTGATATGCTGTTCGAAACAATTCAGGCAACAGGCCGAAAGTGCAAAAATGCTTCTTGAGGTTCTGAGGTGCATTCATGCTGGGTGGGTTATAGTGATGTCACTTGACGTCGGCCCAAAGGGTGGTGGCGGTGGTGGTAGTAGTGGTGGTAGTGGTAGTGGTAGTGGTCGTTGTAGTCGTAGTATGTTGTAGTCGTAGTCGTAGTAGTGCTAGTGGTAGTGGTAGTACTAGTAGCAATAGGAATTGTAGCAGCACTAGGAGCAGTAGCCGTAGGAGTAGGAGTAGGAGTAGGAGTAGGAGTAGGAGTAGGAGTAGGAGTAGGAGTAGGAGTAGGAGTAGTAGTAGTAGTAGTAGTAGTAGTAGTAGTAGTAGTTGTTGTTGTTGTTGTTGTTGTTGTTGTTGTACTGTAGTTGTAATTAGTAGCAGTCACCTCCCAAAATGGGCCCATTTCAGGAAACTGGCGGTTGATGAATCATAACTCACCCGGAGGTCCAAAAGCAATAGTTGTGAACACTCAAGAAAAACATGAGGTTGGAATCATGTTTCCAAATCTCCAATCGGTTCCTTTTTGGAAAATAGCATTCCAATTTGTCTGGACATTTTGGATTCTCAACTTTCAAGCGGCCATTGGTCAAACCGTAGCAATTCACCAGTTGGTGGAGGATCGTTTGTGTTTGGTCTTCCCCACTGGTCCAGAGTTGGCTGTGGCCTATTTGGTTTCCCGACTGCATGGGGAGAGGTGGTAAGAAAAACGGAAATATGGGAAGATGATGTACAATTTGAAAGGGGGAATCTTTCTGCCAATGGTTGATTGGTGGTTTTGGTGTTTTACACCCCTGAAAACTGAGATGGATACCCAAAACGATGGTTGGGAAATGGTGATTCCTGTAAAAAATGGCCTTTTTTTGGTATCTTGGGGTTAGGTTTGTGGTTTCCTATTCCAAGAAACACTTATGAACAGGGACATTATTACTTGGGTATGCGCCTAATGTCCACATATCGGTGCTTCGACCAGCATCACTTGTAGGAATTGCCCTATAGATGTCAACTGAATCAAAGATTCGGTGGATGATATTCAGTGGGCGAATGTGTGGGTGTGTCTCAAAGTTTTGGGCCCAAGATATTTTTCCTGCTAAAATCAACTATATAGTTCATGCATGTTCATAGTATTTCTAGAACATTTGGGTGTCCCTGATGTTAAGACACCACAATGCCTCAGGATGACAAGACATTCTCGGTTCAGTTATTTTAACGCATCTTTTTTTCAAAAAAATGGAGGAAACACTTGGGAGAATCAAACCCAGTAGTCAATGAGTCGAGTGTCCCTGCAATACCGTCCCGCAAGGAACATGGTACCTAGAGCCCAATCACCCTAAGCCGCAAAAAACTTTCAGGAAAACGTTCAATTGATCATCATTGGCTCAAATTTTGGCAACAAAAAAACAACCAGCAGAGTTTATGTCGAGCCATTCCACTGCACATGGGAGGGGAGGAATACCCTACGAATTCGCGGCAAGATGAAATTGCAACTTCCAAGGCCTTTGCCGTGCGCTGCGCCGTGGCTCCACTAAATCTCTTCCTTCGAGCAAGGGATCCCAGAGGATGTGAGAATTTTCAAGGGCCGATAAGTTGTGATAGGATTTGGTGGCGTTTGGTGGATATGTTGGGATGTTGGGATTATGATGAAAAGTTTGGCGGAACGCCATGGAAAAACTGAAAAAGCAGTTGCAGTTTGAATCCAGGCAGAAGAGCTGGATTTTGAGTACGACGACTTACCATGCAAGGCAACGCGTTGAAGCTCTAAACCTTGGGTACTGGGAAAAGGAGAAGCTGTGCAGCAGATAGATAGACGTAGATGATTGTTCTTAAGTATAAATAGACACGTACTGTTTCCATGTATTTGTGATGTGTCTGTTTGTGAACTAGTTGTTGTGTTTTGGAGCTCAGGTGCTCCAAAATGGTGAATCCAACATCTAGTATCATCCCTGCAACTAATGAAAGAAGCATCATTTTTTACAGGGATTTTCCATCTTTTTCCCCTAAAGGATTGACAAGAAATCAGTACTGAAATGAGTTGAAATATCCACATATCCTATGTAGGTTTGTTTAAAGCTTTTGAAAGGCGGGTTAAAGAAGTTTGCGAAGTTTATGGCCGCAACCAAGGGTTTCAAAGGTTGGGTCCGACAGAACTATTTCCCCCTCATCTAGGCAATTTAATGGCGACCAAAAAAGAACCGGGAACGGTCACCCCAAACAGGTAAGTGAAAATCGGTTCCGGGAATCCGGACCCCAAAATGGCCATGGATCATTCAGGTTTTCTGGATTGATTTCATAAATTGCTCCCCCCCAAAATGGACATGGATCACCTTCGCTGGAGATTTGAGACCGCGTGGATTATTTTGGAATAAACGTGCACTGGTTTTTTGCAGCTGACGTGACATTTTGAAAGAGTGAATGACTTGCAGTGTGATGTCTGGTGATTCCAAATGAAGTACCTATCTAAGATGAGGATTTTTAATGATTTTTAGAGGTTGACTTGTCAATCATTATCCATGATTTTTTTGGGTTGAGAGTTTCAAGTTTCAAGTGACACACACATGTTAAACAAATTCATGGTTTCCCATGCAGGGGTTTCTTTCAGATCCAACCCCCCAACTTGACAACTTTAGATAGTTTGTTCAACCTCAAGCCATTGGACTTTCAGACTTCGCAAGAGGGGAAGTGGGTGCAGAGGTTTGAGCTGCTCGGATTCACCCAAGAAACTGAGGATTTTAGAAGATGAGCTCCAAAATTGACTTGCATTTTTGGTTGTGAAGCTGTTGAGATGGTTGAGAAAACCATGTTTTTTCTTTGATATCGAAGCCGATCTCCAGCTAGATTTGACTAGATATATGTCTGTATATATATATATGTATATTGTATTCTATATTGACGTTTGTATGTATATATATATTTTTGTCGCACACCATGGCCTCGGCCATACCTTCTGGCGTCATGGGGGCGTTGCTGCGATTGGCCAGCGTCCTCGTGATGACACAGGCATCTACAATTGAGGCGAGGGTTGGGGCAAAGCGGGACATATAAATTCCGCAACAACCCAACCCTTTACTCACACCATGATTTGCTGTCATAGGATCTGCAGTTTCTTGAACTCTTTTTGCCTTAGCATGCATATAGTTCTTTCCTGGTGGAAGACGATCTTTTCTTTTTTGGGATTCGGCCAGTTTTCATTTCTCCCAACGGTCCAACCTCTTTTAATAGATATTTCAGAAACATTTCCATTTCTTACATGAATCTTATTTGCGATATTTTACTCCAAGCAAAACTCCATCAAGGAACCTTAAAATGAAGCTTTAGCAACTTAATTGAAGCCACTCTTCTGGAACCTCCTATTATTTCGACATATTTTTGCTATTTACCCTTTGATGTCTCTTTGCATCGTTTTGGAGGACATTGTCGATTGATTGTTCCAAGATGTTGTAAAAACCAAAGATTCTAGATAATTTGTTGAGCTAGCAGCCAGACGGAAACATCATCATAACGTTAACCCCTGTATGATCTGTATGACTGCAGGATTTCACCGAGCTTTCTAGCATGAAACTTTGAATCCCTCCCATGTTCAAGTGAGGAGTTTCCTCACTTTTCTGTTTTGCAGGACCTCACCTTCGCAGATCGTTTGGACTGGGAAGAAATTCCAGAAATTGCCAAAGAACATCAGTTGGAGCTGGTCATAGCGGTCACTGAGATGGAATGAATTAATACTACTGTTACTGTTACTGTTGTTGTTGTTGTTGTTGTTGTTGTTGTTGTTGTTGTCGTCGTCGTCGTCGTCGTCGTCGTCGTCGTGGTTGTCGTTGTCGTTGTCGTTGTCGTTGTCGTTGTCGTTGTCGTTGTCGTTGTCGTTGTGGTTGTTGTTGTTGTTGTTGTTGTTGTTGTTGTTGTTGTTGTTGTTGTTGTGGTCGTNGTGTTGTGTTGTGGTCGTCGTCGTCGTCGTCGTCGTTGTTGTTGTTGTTGTTGTTGTTGTTGTCGTTGTTGTTGATCTTATTGTTTGTTGTTTGCTGGATATGGTTGTTGTCGTTGTGGTTGAGTCGTTGAGGATACAGTATTTATGTAATATACAGGAGTAAAAGAAGGGGATGACTTGGAAGGTGAAGCACTTCATGTACAGTCTTTACATACTGCATGTAAGTTGATAGATGCGTAAGATGTTTAACATACTGTTGATGGGAGAAATCCGGCGTTTACCAGTTGAGGTTGGTAGTTTATACCATCATCTACACTGGTTGTATATATCCCAGGTGGTTGTTTGGAATTTCTTCCATCAACCTTACACGTTTCTGGGTGGTGGACTTTGGTGCACGACCTGCAGCCCCAAAAATCAAAGGATGTTTTGATGGAAAGGTTTCGTCCTTTCTGAATTGAGCCGACATCGTGTCTGGTATATTATACGTATATATCTCTGCGTTAACGTACGGCCTTCTGAAACCAACAGATGCGACCTGGATAAGAGGATATGTTGAAAACATCCATCATTAGCAAGTTGGTTTGTTTCACAGCTTCAGAGTTTCCGAGTTTCTAACCAGTTTCTATCTCTCAGAGTTGGGGAGGGGCCAGGATGCGCCTTGAGGTGAAACATCGCTCTGATGAGCAACTTGAAGAGACTTTAAAAGAAGTTTCATCACCGCAGAGCAGTAGCTATGGTCACTATTGGAGCTTGAATGCATCTCGGTTTGAGGCAGATCTAAGGCCCTCTTACGTCTTGTCATGGACTCCATCGTTGTTTCATGTGGTTTTTTAATGTGGGATGTTCTGTTTTCATCAAGTATCCGGACACAGGCATTGCATCCATACATTTGTTGGTACCTGGATTATTACAAAGTATTACATATATACAATGGGTGGTACTTGGGCATAGTTGGGTTTCATGTTGGATAAAACAAGGGTTGCTCCCCTACCAGTGGCCATCCCGGTTCAAACCTTCACCTGGCACTGTGACTGGGAGGGGCCACACCAATGATACCAACTACTATCAATTGAAGACTCCTTTTTTGCTTAGTTCAAACACGTGGATGCACACCAATTCTTGCGTTCAACCCTCCTTTTTTTAACCGCAACCTAAAACAATAGACAAACAGACACAAAATGGTGTTATGTGTTTGTACTGTATATCATCGTGCTATACTAAACATGCGATGACAGACTAGCTTTTTTATTGACGCTTATTTGGAAACCGCCACTTCTACTGAGTCAAAGATGTTCTTTGAGAAATTCCAGCCAAATTATGTCGTGATGTTAGGTGCCATAGGTGCCATCATCCCATTCCAGATGTTTCAGAAAAGTCCCTTTCAGTTTGTCCAAAATTTCCAGTTCGCTGAGCCAATGAAAAGGGGGGCGTCGTGCATTTCAGACGACCTAGGAGGACTTTGCATCTCTTCTGGGTTGCCGGGAGAATGCACGAGAGATTCAACGCTTTTTTGGCAATGCCAACGTCTCTCAGGCGCCGAAAAGATGAGATTGAGTAAAAAAGATGGTAGGAGATTGTCAAGTAAATGTTCGTCCCAAAAAGGTGTTGATAGGGTGACCTTGAGGGACATACGTGCACTGCTACATAGTCAATGTTGACATTGTTTTGAAACATGTGTTCTCATGATTTAAAACATGAGTTTTGCTGGTTTTGCATTTGCAAGTGAACCCCGCCCGCCTGCTGGAAGTTGACCCACCAACTCACTGGGTTTTTGTCAGAGATTTTATGCCGACGCCGAGATGGGAGATTTTGTGCGTGTGAAGAAGTCAGTGATGGAATTGGAGACTTTGTTGAATCTTCGCTTCAGTGCCTTTCGCCACAAGGACCTGAGATTTTCTGATGTTTTGGGACCTTTTCACTGGTGATTTGAAGGTGTTTGAAGGTAGATTTTTTGTTGGCATGTTTTTTGGGGGGTAGAGAACTTAAGCTATGCCAAAGCTGCTCCTGAAGAAGGTGCACGGGTTGCTTGCGCCTGAATTGCGCCAAATCATACAAGAAATACATCCACAACCACGGTATTCTCCAAAAAATTCAACAACCCACCACTATACAGAAATCTGATATAGGTAATATGATATTATTTGCATACATATATATATATACAGATCTTAGATATATATTATATATATGTATCTGCAAATGTATATATATATACATGGTTTCCAACGTTCTCTGCTTTTCACCCACCTGTTTGTTTCGAAAAATGGCTTCAACCCGCAGGAGGGCCAGATCCGTTTTGCCTTGAACTCCTCCAAGGTCCAACTACCGGATGCTGGGCTGAGCTGGGAAACCAGTTCATGGATGAATTGGAGAAGGGTTGTCCTTGGTAATATGTGGAGAAACAGTGTTGTTGTTTTTTTTTTTAAAGGGGGGGGATCCAGGATGAGAGGTTGGATGATTTTTAGGACTGTTTGTGTCTTCACACTTTTCATCACGACAATGTCTCGATGATTGGCTTGAGATTTTCGCCGGTCCAAAGGTGCTGCATAAGGATGACACGTAACTGGTTGGCGACCACTTCAGGGCCAAGAATCTCTTCCTGTTTTAGGAGGCATTCAGAAATTCACCTGGTCTCAACTGGGACACATTCACCATCTCTAAGTCAATCGGAATCCAACTCTGGACCTGCGTTAGTTCAAGCATCCTGACCTCGTGTTTGTCTTATTCAATCAAACCAGTGACACACACATAACATAATACAAACATATACACAAATAAAGCACATAAACAGTTCATATATCCCCAAAGAAGCACCATACATGAATCAATCAAACAAATCAAAAACACCAAACAAAACATATACATAGTCACACAACCTGTTTTTTTTTCGTGTTGCTTTTTTGTGTGTGTTTCAGGAAGCTCTTGCAAATCGCGTGGACTTCATTAGTGGCTTACACCTCCCACGCAAATCTCGGCCTCGGTCGTTGCGACCTTCCCGACCAGTTTTTCAGGAGACAATGACAGGACGGGACAGCCGTTTCCCAGGGTCCAGGCGTCATGAGAAGTGTTGGTTGTTATTATATATACACATATTTGTGCGTGTTGATGTGTTTTTTTACAATATATATATATACCTTATAGTTTTACATTTTTGTTGTAGTATGTTGTCATTAGTCTTTGATAGACTTTGCGGTTGTTTTGCGTTAGCTCCTTTGTAGTTTGTTTTGCTACTTGTGATTGTCCAGATTAAGACTGCATCCATTTCTCAGTGTGATGGGTTCCTTTCATGGACAGTCGGTTTGCCCGACCACAAGTAGAAAGGTATGACACTGTGAACGGGCTAAGACAAATAACATGCAAACAACAAGTAACATATATCCACATAAAAACACACCAAGGCACCTGGTGAATGTATAAACATATACATAATATATACTTTTTCTTATACAAATATTTGCATAGCAGGTCATACCAAAACCTGCCCTATGGCACAATCTTCTCTTTCCAAGTGCTTGGAAGCCTATGGATCAACTACCAAGCGGTGAAACTCCCATAGTTTCCCTGTCAGGTAACAGCTCAGAGGTCTTGGTGGTGGAAGCACGTGATCGAGGTTTTCAAGTGCATGTTCTTGTAAACGTGGAGCATATAAGGCACGGTTGTCAAGTTCACAATCCTGAACGGGATGAAACATCAAGAACAGTTCCAGAACAATTGTTTGATGCTGTTTGATGCTGGTTGTATTGTTTTTTAAGGCACGACTACCTAGTATCATCTAACTGCTACTGTAACGCCATTGATTTCGCTCAAAAATGATGGTGGTGGGGGAGGGCGAGACACTGGCAGGCACTGGCAGGTGTACCTCTCAGGCCAGCCATATGTTATATGGTACCAATCCCAAAGATTGTATAATCAGAGTCAACTACCCATGCCATAGGTGAACATCAAAATGTGTCATCACCCTTTGTATCAATCCACTATATACATCAGAACCACAAGGAGTTTTGCATTCTCATCAAAGTATCTTTTCTTCCAAGCACCTGTCATGTATGGTCATCCTAATCAAAAACATTCTAGTGAAGGCATCCTAGTCACCAAAATTGACATAGCCCTGATCAAAATCGACATCCATGATGGGACGAAGCGTTCAATCTACTGTCCACCGTAGCATCCACACCTTGCAATGATTCAACATAGCTGGATAACCAGAGAAACATCCCTGACTTTTCATGACTCATGATGACTTGCATGGTTTCCTTTAAAGCCACGTCAGGTACCAGCAACTATGTGCCACAAGCTCCGAGAAAGTCACTTGCGCCTTACGTCGCTTTGATGCTATTTGCACCCCAGTGCGTGTGGCTGGGCGTGACTTGGATTATTGGGGGCAACGATGGGATGGATTGATGGTGGAACATGTTTGGAATCTGATGGGGCGGTGCGGTTGGCGGTTTGTTGGCAACATGATGAGTGCAGGAAAAGTTTGATACAAGAGTACATGTAACATACATGTACGGTACCGTATATATATATATATATATTGATCTTCTCATAATCAACACCAGACCTTGCAACTTTTTTTGTTATGAATCAGAATCCTCCCAAAATTTGCTACGATTCAGGTTGTGGTAGAATGAATCGTTCCACAAGACTGGAATCATTTTGTTTGTTGTGGGAAGCTCCTGGATGCTGCTTTTCTCTTTAGATAAGATCCCTAATCTCCAAAATGAATTGGGCGCCTAGTTTCCATGTTTAGTGGACATGGCATGAGTATCAAGTGTTGATGGGGTCGCGGAAGATGCTGACAACTCATGAAATCAGATGTCCCATGATATTTGATGGAAGAATTCCGTCACCAGTGCTGGTTTATCATCTCACTGTTCACAATTTACAACAGGTCTTATATTGATGTTTTATACATCCCAAGTGGTTTGCTGAATTTCCATCAACAACATCCGCAGTTGCATCAATTTGACTTTGAACATCCTTGAACCTAAAGACCCTCGACTTCTGGTCTGAGGTCGAGAATATTTGTTCCTGGGCGTGATTTTGAGGCTGTAACGTTGAACAAAGATGATTGCTGGTACAACAATTCAAAATCATCTTACACTGATATACTGATTTGGGTGAATCATAGTCGTTTATCCATCTTTATCGCACATGTGACACTATTTCAGTGTGAATTATCATTATCAATCTTTGCCAGTTTCCAAGTTAAACAATAGCGTTTGATGGTACTTTTGGAGCATTGATGAAGCCTGGGGATTATGGAAGCATAGCTACGAGTTTCGTCGATGGTGGCCAAGGGAGCCTGTGAAACTGCAAGGAGAGGTTCAAGAGGACGTGGGCCGTGGGTCCAAAGTCAAGAATGATGATTTGAATTATGATGGTGTATGTTACGATAATTTTTAGATATTTGATATATACAAGTAGGTATGTTTCCGGGAATGTTTCTGGGTATGATATGAATTTATTTGACATGCTATGATATGAATTGCAGTTGAATTCCCTTACCATCACGGCAATCCAAATCATAAGGAATCTTAATGTCTTAATGGGTGGATTGACAAACAGCAAATAAACAAACAACATAACTGAGTTGAAGACATGGAGACAATGCGATTCTACAATTAAAAAGGGCCCCAGAATACAATGGTTATCTTTTCGTTGACTTGCAGATTTCTCGATTTCATTTCTCACGGAGGATTCCTGTTCGGTTGATCTCAACGAATCGCGCCGGAGTCTCAGGGGCATGAAAAGCAGGCTAACCTGAAGATGTCCCAAAGTAGGATTTTTCGAGAGGAAATTCATTTGCAAACAAAGAGTTTTCGTTGGGTTTCATGATACTTTTTGTACGTGTTGGGTGTCTTTCAAATCGGATAGGTTCATATTTGGTTTTCCTCTCTAGTGATTAAACAAACCATATGAGAGAATTGTCTATCATGTCGGACATATGATTATGCGTTTTTACTGGACAGATCTTGTTTTTGGAGCCACACAAGCAGCCATTAGCAGCCGGGTTGAGCATTCAGTCAACAAGCAGACTTCCTTACTTGAAGGAACGGCACGGCAGGGCACGTCCCCTTGAAAGGCCTTGAATGGTCCTTCGCCTCTCGTGGCCAGGTGTTCAGATCCAATGCGTTGTGGTGCTTGGACCGTCGCTGGACACTTGGTGGAAATGGATGTATGTCTAACTCCACGCGACGAGTGTGTTTGTTCGTATGGGAGTTTGCATCTAATTGCCAACTAGGTGTAGATATTGAAATGGTAGTGGAATGTAATGGATCACTGGAAGTTGTGATAGACGTTACTCTACTAAGTCCTTGCTAATATCAGATACAGTAAGTCCAGATGTATATATACACAAAACTCACCGACATGAATGTACAGACTTCAGCTGAACCGTTGGGTTTGATGTATCTTGGTTCTCCATCAATTTCAAAATGTCTCTGGTAACCTGAAGACACGGCATGTCATTTTTCCGTTTGATTTTAGATGTAACATTCCGTTGGAAGTCGTTGGAAGCATGCAATGCGTAGCCTTTGGCGGGTAGGTTGGGGCCCAGGACGGCACAACATCTATGGTCTATGGCCAAAGAAATTACAGGATTTCACACAGTGATTGTTCTAAACATAGGTCCACTGTTGATGGTTCAGAAATTCTGCAGCACTAGGTATCACACTGCAGGATCTCCATCAAAAACATCCGAGGTTTGAATTTGTTGGAAAACTCCATGGATTTCCAGCATTGGGGTGGTGTAACGTAACATTCACGGCGAATGAGATGATAGATGTTACGGATGATCTCGCCACTCGTAGCAATCGATTGAATCTCCAATAGCTTCAACAACCGTCGGTCACGTCTATTGGGTATGTTGGATGCTGAAGCCGAAGTTCATGTGACCTGACGCGGTGCGGCGAAGAGTTTGGGAATGTAGGGAATGATTCATTGAATCCCAAGTATATACCTATAGCAACACGTCTTTGTGGAGCTGAGTTTCCTTGTTTTTTTTCGGCCACGCCGGGTTTTTTCAAGTTCACCGAGGATTTGGTGAACTTTTCTCCAACACAGTTGAAGATGCAAGCAGTCGCCTGGACTTCACATTTTTGCCACGGGAAGCAAAACTCTGGTTTTTGTCGGAGTTTTTCGTTGGTGCTTGTTGTTTTTGTGAACCTTCATATGCCATGATGGCTTTGGCTTGAATGGTTCAACTGTGTATTCTTGAGGTGGAATAGTGCTAGCTACTGAAACAGTGGATGTTTCAAATTGGAACATCTTGCAAAGTGTCATGATATTTTCATGGAGCAACAGCTGAGGTCTTTATGGATGGAAGTTATGCTGAATGGGTGGCATATGAAAGATTAGCATTTCCATCGTTGAGCATGACTGCAGCTTGGCAAGTCTGCACAATAGGTTTTCCATGCTTTTCCAACAGCAGTCTTATAGTCTTGATGTAGATTCTTGCCAACCAACAAACATATTATTGGGAATTTTGAGATCTATGAGACTTTTGTGAAGACTCATTGAATTCCACATCTATCAAGGTCGCACCCTTGACTCGATTCCATCACTTTTTCAAAGTGGTGACAGATTGGATTCTTCAGGAAACAGTCTTGTCTTCCTTTTAAAAGCTCTTTTTTTTGAGGGTCTAAAGTTTATTTCAAGCTCCGAAAACTAACATGTCCCCCCTAAAAAGGTGACATCTGAACCAGGCGTTTTACGGGACATTCGTTCGGTTTCGGGGGGGGGCCCTGGATCTCCGGAGGTCAGTGATTTGCGACGGATGTACCATGTGCCATGGCGAAACATTTAAAGGAGACATCAGGTAGTGTCAACTGGATCCATGTGGTTTAGAAGGTGCTCCCAAAAGATCCATCGTTTTTTTTTTCAAGGTTGACAATAAAAGCTGAGACTTCCCTCTGACTATCGGATATCTTGATTCCCATTTGTTTGGATGTTTTTTTTTAAACATCGATGGTTTTCAGCTTGTGAGGGACCGTGAGGGCATAGCATCTGAACTGATCCCGGTTACAACGAAGTTCGGGGAGTTTCCACCTGAAAAAAATGCCTTGCTTCCCTTGCTTCAAAGGTGCCAGATGGCCATCGTAATCGAGCCCCAAATAACTCACAAGCTTTGGCGAGTTTCTTCAACATCAGCGCTTCGGAGGAGCATCAGCATCTACCTTCCCTGAAACTAACAGCAAAAGCCCCTGAAAATAGGCCCCTTGGAAAAGGAGATGGGCCTATTGGAAACCATCATTTTTAGGGGCTATGTTAGTTTTAGGGAGCGTAGATTCTGGTGGAACAAAAAGCTTTTAACAGATAAGCGTCCTCAAGGATTTCCAGAAAGAGATGTGAAATGAAGATGTAGAAAAAAATGCATCCATGTTAAAAAAAAACAGCTTGTGATTCTATCGTTGTAGCATCTTCAAAAACAATATTCAGTGGTTTGGAGTTACTGAATTTATAAATGACAAGTGAATTTAGCATATCATTTTGATGTGAAAAGCAAGGTGGAATGACCGCTCCAACACTGGAATATTTCACGTGGCTTGAACATATAGTTGGCCTGGTGGTTACTCAAAAGCACATGCAAACATTTATGTGGCTCATATGTGGTTCATGTGTTTTTTATTACAACGTGACTGTATCTATATGTAAATATGGCTTTTGAAACTGCATGGGATATGTCGTCATCCTGGACATTTGTTTTTGCATATAGGATTAAAAGATATTGAAAGTAGAATGTACACATTAAGCACGGAAACAAGCAGTAGGATCCAAGCAGCAGAAGTGTAGGCACATCATAAACTGAATCATTTGCATACCTGCCCACAATTTGACAGGAGGATGGCAAGCGCTTTCATCGTTCCATGGGAATCTTGGTCGCTTTGGATGTCTGTCTTTGTTCCAAAAGGAACCGTAGGAAATTTCATTACCTTTGCGATACATGCTATGATGTTGTAAGCATCAATAAACGTTCCAGGTCCCTCCAAAAAGCTTCAGTATATTACAAGCCTTGATTATCCTTGAGTCACATCATTTTCTTCATGCTGGTCCAACAAAAAAGTTACTAATAGAAAGATCCTATCTCTTTTGGGGGGGGCACATCACATCATCTTTAGCACCTTCATCAAACTCGGATCCTAGGAATGCGACGTCAACCAGCTGTGACTTTTGTGGGTCAACAGGGTCCTCCTGGTGTCGAGGGCAACATCGATTTGCAGTGGATTCAGGTGCGAAACTTTTCGTGTTGAAAACATCTGGAGAAACGACAGGGGGAAGATTGATTTCAACATGCCATTTTTCATGTAACTTGATATGTTTTGTTGGGCAAAAAGTCTTTATAATATTATATATACAGGTAGAATTGTATATTTTTGGGAACTATTTGGAATTATTTGGTAACTTGAACGCAAATCAAACCATAAGGTGCCAAAATATTGGTTGATATTTGGGAAGGTCATCATGATTATACTCCCTAAAACCAAAAAAATAGGCCATCCCCAAAAGGAGACTAGTATTCCAACCATCCATTTTCAGGTGCTATGTTAGACTCAGGGAGGGTATCTTCAAGGTGTTGATTACCTTTTCAGGTGGGTTGAATCTGGTGAAATTACTTGCTACCACGTTTGATAACATCCCTCCAAGAAAGGCCTTTTTTGAAATCTAGGGGTTGAGTTTCCCTGGCATCCTTTTTTCCGGATAGAGAAGGGTCAGGGATGAATCTTCCCAAATTTGAAACTGAATTACCATGCTCCATCTCTTTCCATCTCTCTCCAAAATGAATAGATACTCGACTCATATCAAAGAGATGCTAGAGATATTTGAATTGCAAATTCAAAGTTACCTTTTTTGGGGACCAGCTTTGATTCAAAAATATCTTGGACTTAAAAACAAACATCATGGAGGTAACCCATCACCATGGTCACTTTGCTGCTTCCAACCCATCTTGAGGCAATGGGGAACAATGTCCCTGTGACCTATTGGGCTACAGCTGGTGGAGATCCTCTTAGTGCTCACGAGTCACGCAGCTTTAAACATTTCAAATGGACGCCTGTGGGTCCAGTGGAGGGATGGAGAAAATGAGATGGAAGAGCTGTCCCTTGAACGCTCCTGAAATTCAGCATGAATAAGCAAACACATGTGATTTCATCAAGGGATTTAGAAATCTACGGTTTTTTTCAGTATCCAAGTTGAATTTCTAGGGTGTGACAAGAGTCTTTTTGATTTCTTTTGCAACGATGAGATTTCTAATTTATGTTTTTTGTGTAAATGAATATCCAGTATAGTTGATGTGTTATGGTTAGTGAAAGCTTTTGCGATCTTTTTGGTATATCCATCTCCCAAGTCATGTTGGCTTCTTGACAACATGCACCTCCAAGATTTGTCCCATGTTGGAATGAAGCCATCAGGGATTTCGGGTATCAAACAAAAACAGTTTTTCGTTGTCCATTTTGTAAAGAATTGGTTGACGTGTGTAATGGATTCTAATGGGAAGATTTCTGGCGTTTTTGAAGGTCTTTTCTGCCCTTTTTACCAAAAACGATTTTTGGACATGAATGGCGAAATGTTTCCCCTCAGGCGTTGTTGGATATTTCGGAGTGTCATAACTTTAGTCAAGGTAATTGCAATGACCCAAACGGCGACATGACCCGAACAAACAGCGACGTTGCCCCCCCAGGTCACAAAAGCAAAGAAGTACGCAGCGTTTAATTGAAACGATTCTTCTCTGAACAATGACCCAAAAAATTAAGGTCCTCCGCAACGACCAAACCAATAAGCCTTTTGCAACAGCAGGAAGATGCAGATTTCCTGCACCCCGAAAGGTCCTCGTTTCCAAGCAAAAATAGATTGCTTCGTCACTCCAAATTTCAGGCCCTTTCTTGAATGGCTCTGCGAGTTAGCCAACAGACCTTTGGATTTGCAGTGGATGGGTTTGATATGACTTTCTCCCAAAAGAAACAGAGATGAGTGCTTATACATGGGACATGAATGATCATATCATTCTTTTATTGATTTGTCTAATCCATGAGTGTCAGACTTGCTCCTTACCAAATGGAAACAACCAAAAAAAACACCTGAGATTTGATGCTGTCTCCCTCAATCAATCCTGAGGCAGTCATCCTCCTTTGGTGCATTCTCTGAGTTACGGCGAGAATGAGGAGGATTGGTGAAACTCATGGCTAGGTGGTGGTTTCAAACATTTTTTATTTTCACCCCTACTTGGGGAAATGATCCAATTTGACTAATATTTTTCAAATGGGTTGAAACCACCAACCAGATGGGGAGGAAGATGGAATATCAACATGACACACTTGTAATTTGTAACATGTATATATTATATTTAGTTTATTCTTCCCGACATGTCCTATATGCCCTCCACCAAGTATTGATTATCTAGTTGGGAAGTGTGAGATTCTTTTCCCATGTCTCCGCGAAAAACCAATCCCTTTGGTGTCTTGAAGATATAACTATGACACGTCATGGATTCAATTTCGGAGCAATCACTTGCCCTAAATTCACATTGTTATATACAAATATATACAACAGATGTTGAAAATACATGGAAACAAGCTGAAATCCATTGGATATGGATATGGCCAAACTTTAATCTGCATAATCCTAAAGACTTCATTCATGAAACTTTTGTCAGCTGAAAGTCGCTGAGTTGTGACCATGAAGAGAAAGTGGCCATTTCGCGTTTCGGCGTTCTGATGTTTCTGGTTCCGATGATTTTTTTGTTCGATTTTCTGACTTGAACATCACCCAGTGCTTTTTAGGGCATGTTGTCCCCACCCGGCCACTCTCTTCGAAAGGGTAGTTTTAGTAAGGTGTAGTTTTTGACAAAGTTCCCAAGCATGCCCTCAATTCAGGTTGCTGAATTATGAATGATTATGACATATGAATCGATCCACCTAAAACTAGATGATTTTCTCAGAAGGGGTACAAATCGTGCCACTCTTTTCTTTTGTTGCTTCCGTTTGCTGCATGGATCATTTGACCGTCATTCAGGCCTATTCCTTGGCATACCAACGCCGTGGCAATTTGGAACTCGCCAAATTGGGCCTACGGGGAGTCACAGTCCTGGCGGCCAGCGGGGACACAGGCATACAAGGTGCAGCCCAACAGGGTGGTCCACCACCACGTTGCGCGCCCTTTGCAGCTGCACCTCGGCATAGCAAGGATGGCTATGATTGCTTTTTCGGTCAACTTAGGGATCGATTTTTCAAAGACCTAATTTGTTTTTTTGGTTTCTCAACTCGTAATTTGTTATTGCATGTTTGAATATAGACATTTATATATATATATACATATATGATATGTATATTATATATCTATATTATCCGATGTCATTTGTAGATGGCCTTTTGGGTGGTAAAAGCTTTGGTGCATTGATTTTTTAGCTACACTCATTTGGAACTTGAAAATGTTACCTTGGAAACAGTATCAACTATCTTCCATTGTTTTTACTACGAAATTCCTGTAGTCCCCTTTGAGGTTTGGCCAGCTTCCTCCCCATATGTTACCAGTGTGGGTGCCACGATGGAACCTTGACATTGGAGGTTTGGAGCGGATTGATTGAATTTCTTGAATGCGGAAGCACGCACAATTCCTAGTTGAGATTAGAGCAATGCAAGGTTTTGGTGTTTGCAGAAAGTAGCGGTATGCGCAAAACAACAAAAAACTTTCAGGACCAAGTAGTTAGACCAAGCAATGTGGATTTTGTTTGATTGATGGTCTACCAAATGGGCCGGATCTTGCGATTTCTGCTTCATCAATCAGATTCTGAACCTAGTCCCGTCCCTCAGCCAACTTATTCGATGCCTGCGTATATCCAGACCAATATGAGATATTTGGATAGGAGTATGTGTGCCATATATGTCCATGAGAGTTTTCCCATTTTCATGGTCATAAGTCATGCTTTGCTTCCATGCCTCTTGAGGCCAATGTTGATTAAATTGATTAAATCAACATCAATACTTACAACATTAACTTTTGTCATGTTTGACCTTCAATATGATTTCCCACCTTATGGAATCTTCCTTGTTTCTACAAACGTCATACGTTTGGATGGATGTAAACATCGTCGACCCGGCTTCACGAGATTAGTGAAATCCCCAGGATTGGTTGCCAAGTTGGTGACAGATTGGAATTGGGTCCCACCCCTTAACAAAAACAGGTACAAGACTTGGTTTTTGTTGTTGGACCCTTTTGTTTTAACACACCAGTTTTGTGAGTACCACACCATATTTATCATGACAAGATCTATCTGAAACTATTTGGAGTATGTATTTTAGTTGAGCTTGCAGTATCAGTATATAATGATATTTATTTGTACATACTGTATCATCTATTTATATGCATTTTAACGTATTCATAGGAATCGGAAGAAAACCAGTCGTGACACTGGTGGCAATTCAGTGTCCGAGTGGCAAAATCCGAGGTGTCGAATCATATGTCTGTGGCTGGGCGAAAATAATTGGGAATTCATGGAGGTGCCAAGGGAGCAGTAGGACTACATCATTGAATAGATTTATCTACGGGGGCAACCTAATGCTGGTTTTAGGGACTGAACCCCCAAGTATTGGAGTGAATCTTTGATATAGAACTTGAGTTTATAGTTGAGGGATTCAGCTGTCCTTGTTCATTATACTTTCGATCCGGGACACATGTCAAACCCCCGGGGAATCCAAAGGATGGATGCGAAATGTGTGGGAATGAATCATCGATCGTCCGAAGGGATGTTTCATCGGTTGAAATCACTTGACTTGTTGAGTTTCCGTCTCATTTCGTTGGGAAAGTAACATCTAATTTCAAAAAAATCGATAAGACTGGTCAGAACCGTTGAATCGTTTGGTGCCGAGGAAGTCTGCAACGTTGACCGCGTGTACGCCATGGGCAGTAATTCTTCCATGCCTTTTGCCTGTCCCGAGACCAATGTGGGCGAAATCGTTCCTGGGCAACAGCAGAGACCCACAGTGAGCAATGTTGGTGAAAGATGCCATGGGTATTGTTTTTAAGCTGTTGGGGTAAAAAAAAGGTTGAAATACTAAGTGACTTTAGACTTAAATGGTTTGTTTGTTTGTTTGCTTGCTTGCTTGCTTGCTTGCTTGGTTGTTTGTTTGTTTGTTTGTTTGTTTGTTTGTTTGTTTGTTTGTTTGTTTGTTTGTTTGTGCCCTTTTCAAAAGTTCAAAGATCCACAGGTGTGTTCCACACAGACGGGCTCCATGATCACCAGTGGTGGCGGCTTCTCACAACGCTTTGCGCGACCGCAGTACCAGGCGCAGACCCGGATTTGGCCCTAAGGGAAAGGCCACCTTTGAATGTTTGCTCAAAACTCTCAGGAGCACGTGTTTTGCTTCTTGGGTACCCTGTAAGTAATCCAACATAGCAAAACATATCAAACTATTTTCATATTTCTGATGCAGAATATCATCGAAGTCGTTGCTAGAGATGGCTTTTTTAAAGTGAGGTGCTGCAGAGAAGCTCCCAAAGCAACATCCTCACAATCCACATGACCTAATAAGAAGCACCTAACTACTACTCGGTTTTAAGTTTTAAGTTGACGTCTCCATTGAAGCGGGGCTTTAGATTCTAAGTACATAAAGTAAGCCCCTGAATATTATATTTCGGTTTCTAGATCATTAGTCTAAAGTCTCAAAAGAAATATGTAGCTTTACACCCAAAAACGACCAAACCATACAACAATGGGTTCGAACATGGGGCAAATTACATGTCATTGGTCAGGCAGATGCCATTGAGGAATATTTGAGTCGCTTGGAGAGTTTTTTTGAGATACCAAGATGTATGGTTTTTTGGTACAGGTCGAAAAGCCTCAACCAAAACGAAATTACAACATGAAATTTCCGGCCCATCCCATCCCCAAAAAAAAAGATACCACAAATTGGTTGAACTTACTTTTTTTGGTGGATCGGAGTTGTTTCTTTATTTTCTGCGGTTGAAAAATTGGGGGGGGCCCCAAGGGTTGGGTTGGGACAAGATTTTTTTTGGTTTCCCAGGGACTTGTGACTCTGGAGGGTGAGAAAAGTTGGTGAAATCCCGGTAACACTTGGCCCCCTGGGATGCCATTTTGACATTTTACCAACAACCACTCTGTCCCAAATTATTTCAAATTTGTTTGAGTAATTTTGAACAAATTTAGAAAATACGTCTGAAAATTAACATGGACACCAAAAAATGGAGGTGGATGGAAGAAAATTCTCCTTTTCAATTGGGTGATTTTGAGGTGAACCATGTTAACTTTCAGGAGTGTATACCCACCAATCCCAGCAAACTCCTCTGGCAGTTTTGTCTTTTGACCTTTCTCAGCCAAATTTGGCTAAGGTCAAATTTCTGTGAATCGATCCCTCTTCAATGCAACAGGTCTGGGTTTGTCATGGAAAAAAACGTTGAATCAAGGTGCTGAATTTTTCAGAAGTGTTGACAAACTGTTGATTTGACAAAATTGGTTTACTAGACTTATCAGATGTTACTAGGAGATATGTGTTTCCTGCATTTGAAATGAGATTGTTTATCTTATTTTCGAGTGTTTGTATTGGGGCATTTTCTGTTGTGCTCTTGGAATGCAAAGCCCAGGACGTGGCTACCCGGACATCAGCGCGACCGGTGCCAACGTTCCGATCTTTTTTCAGGGACGACTTACGATGGCAACTTGGATATCTGAACATGGGAACCCTTTGGAAAGGACTGATATGATTGCATATAGTGTATTAGGTTGTTGTCTTACTTCAGAGTTCTAGCACCCTACCATAAAAATAGATAGAATCACAAATGGCAGAACCACTTTAGGAGTGCTCCCAGTGCTTGACATGACAGTTCCATAGAGATTCTAAGCGTTAAAGTAGTGAAGAAGGTACCAGTTCAGATACGGTGCTAATAAATGCGTATGATAAGCCAACTTATCATTTTGTTTTCATGATATGATCTTCTCCCACTTCAGCCAATGCTTGTTTCACACACTCGTCTCCGATTCTGGTTCCCGTGTCCGCTCAGGTGGGGGGGACTTCTGCAAGTAGCGCCGGGCTTATGACTGTAACGGCTGCAAAGGTAAGAACGCATTGGACATGGATCATGAAGTCAATGATTGATGGCAATCATATGGTCATTATTCCAACATCATTTTCTCCATGCTGATCATCTTCTTCATCATCAAGTTCCTCATGCTCAATCAATGTGTTTGCCTACTAGCATGTTTGTTGTGTTCATCCACTTCTTATTGTACTTTTCCATCATTTCAACGAAATTGAGTGAGTATTGGCTGCACACACCTCAAGTTTTTGAGGTCATCGTGGTCAACATGTGTTGCACCGGTTGCACCCAGGCCCTATTGTTGCCGGGTTAGTCGCCCTGCTCAATGGCGAAAGGCGCAATGGCGTGTGTAACGTTGCAATGCTTGTGACATCGCTTTTTGTGTTGCTGGTGTTTTCAGCATCATTTCTATGTCAAGCAACTTTAGACGGTGATAGGGACATGCTCCTTGTAGGTTGGAAGCTGGTTTGCCGCCCTTGGGATTTCTGAATCTTGGAGACAAACAATTCGCACCTCAGGGACAACTTATGCTTAACCACAACTAGCGTTCAATAGCCCGACAATGTGTTTTTTCTCCAGATTCTGAAGCAACAGGTGGAAACTGTTTGATGATTTGTGATTGTTTTTTATATGGAATGTGCAGAGAGTTTGAGTTCGAAAGCACATGAAAAAACTCAGTGCAAAAACGGAATTGCAGAGTCAGCAGTCATGTCATGTCGCTCTGACTTCGAGGTTGACAACAATGACAACAGAGGCAGAGGTATATAAGACAGCATGGAACAACGCCTTGAGAAGATCTCCAAACTGAAGCCTAGATTTGGAACAGTTTTGATGTGAAGATAGGCTGTCATTCTATGGTATTTCAAGTGTCCACATTGCAGCTCAGGAGAAAGCTGTAGGGGGTGAACACTTACAGCACATTACAGCACCATGTATGCTTCAAATATCTTCAAATTATAAAAGTTCTGACAGCAGCGCGGGCCTAACATGCCTGTATCCTCCCCAAATCTCCCCTTCCTCATTGGTTTTTTCTGGGTTTCGAAGTTCTAGTTACTAGTTGCCGAATTTTTGAAGTCAGAGAAAACCAAAAGAAAGCAAGGCATATGGCAATGTATAAAACTGACTATAATTGACCGATGGACAAATCCTGAAGCTGTGCCAAGGAATCCCTTGCTGTATATGAGCTACAATCGATGGCCTGACATCGTTCAAGACGTGCGGGTTTGGGACACCTGGAATGATCGGAAAAAAAGGCCGTGTGTTTGTGATAGAATTGTCTTCCGACGTTGTTCTTACAGTATATCTTATTTGATGTGTATTTGATGTTGATCCATTGATTCCACTTTGTTTGGTAGAACATCATTCCGTCAGATACCATCAGATCTGAAGAAACAACACATCACGTTTTTGTTGCTTAATATCCTTACTCCACACTCCCGCGATTTAGCCAAGCTATTTAGCTTGATAGGTTGTACCACTGAAAGGTCCAAGCAGTTCCTGTGGTAAATACTTCTTCAGTCCACCTTTGAGGTTGGAAATATCTCCGGAACGAACTTGTAACTTGGCGGCGTGTGCACCGAAGATGGGCCAGCGGCCACCGTGTCGATGATGAAAGTCTGTCCAACCACCAGAACTGGGTGGTGGTTTCAAATATTTTTTTATTTTCAACCCTAGTTGGGGAAGATTCCCATTTTGACTAATATTCTTCAGATGGGTTGAAACCACCAACCACCAAAAGTTTGTTAAATTGAATGGCCCGCCGAAGTGGGCCGTTCCAACTTGTTAAACTCAGTGTCCAACAACTCTCTTTGTTCACCCCCCCCCAAGTTTAACAGTTCGCCACTGAAAAGTTACGCGGACATTACCGGGACCCAATAGGAAATTATAGTCTTCCAAGCGCGCCATTTTTCAGGGGCGAGATGTTTAACTTCCGGGATGTATCTCTCTATTGCATTCCTTGGTTCATGTCGTCCGCTTCTTTGCGAAACAACATATGGAAAAGATGTTGGCGATATGTTTTTTTTTTCCTGAAACGTTCGTTTGACATATTTTGTTGGGAGGATGATTCTGTGGCAATGTCATCTATCTCCATGATTAAACACTATTACTATTACGTTTACTTGTTAATTGTTGAAGTGCATTACCACACGTTTTGTCTATACTCTAACGTGGATATATGAATGATGTCAGGACAAATGCATGCATGATATGAGTGCGTAAGTACTGATATACAGTACATGACCAAGGAAGGCCCAGACAAAACAAAAGATTGTATCTCAAAAAAATAAAAATGAACAATCCTTGGGTCAACAGTGCTTTGTCCTGTTGATTCAGAACTAAGAAGCTGGTTTAGAAGGAAAATGTCAAGTTCAGTTGGGTCGAGCACCACTGTTGATGAACTCATCCACTTGATAGCTATCCAACAATTCATCCACCCACAAAATTTCAGCCATCAATGATAAATTCGTCAACCCCGGAATCCCATTTTTTTAAGGACATCGTTGCGCTCGAAAAAATCTCCCAGGCTTTTGCCAGCAGCACAGCTTAAAGACTGTGAGGCGTTTGTCGGATTTTTTTTGGGGAGAAAAATGATCTCATTTTTTGAAACTGCCACCAAAAGATCAAACCCCCAAAAAAGGCAGTTTCTGATTTTGCAGGGGGAAAGATGTTCTCATTTTGCTGATCCACGATCTTTTAAAGGGCTTTGGTCTACTTTTGGAGATTAGATGTGCTAGAAACTAGAAATCAATATGACTTGAATTAGCGCCTGCAAATTGAATTTCAAGAGACACCTACTGGTACCAGAACCCAGGTATTGTATGGTATTGTATGATTGAGTTCGATTGATCCGGGATTTATCCGGTTATGTTTGTCCATTCTGCATCTTTCGCAAAAATTTGCGAAAGATGGCAGAGCACCTGGAGTTTGCGAAGCTTTGCCACTTGTGATTTCATCCAAAATCTACCTATGTAATCCTATATTTATTAATTGATCTGCAATCTTTGAACCGGAAGTGTGTGAAATTTGGTGGTATTTGCGACAAATGTCCAAAAGATTTCGGAGCGAAATGATGATTTCCAGAGTCCGAAGCCAGGCAGGTTTCCCTGCATTACCTGGGTGGGATGCTGCCAGTGGTTTAGGTCGGGAAGGGTACCAACGCTGAACACAGCGGGTTGGGGGGTGGACAGGTGGTTTACTAGGTGGTGGTGTCAAAGATGTTTTGGAATTTTCACCCCGATTTTTGGGGGGAATGATCCAATTTGATGAGCATATTTTTCAAATGGGTGGTTCAACCACCAACTAGTTTACATTTTGATTTGTTTCGTTGATGTTGATGAACGGATGATGTTTTTACTTGCAGAAGATCGGCTTATGTGCTGCGGAACGGGACAAACATGTTGTTGAATCTGTTTGATGTTGATGCACATGGTTGGGATAGTGATGAGATGTGATGAGCAAAAAATTGAGCCCATCACAATAGCATCCAGGATGAAGTCAATGACAAGGAACATGAGCAACTCATTAGGGATGGAGCCACCAGTCAGATGGATGGCGTTTGCATGTCTTGACCGTGTTTGATCCTTTGACCCAATTCCTCGTCATGTTGGGGTTGACTATGGCTGGAACTTAAATTCTGAAGATGAACCATGGATGCATGAACAGAGACCGGACAACTGATGATTGATGGATATCAGGAGAAATGATGGCCAACCCAAGAGAGACAACTTATATTAATATACACGTATATAGAATCGTATACAATAGTGTATGTATATATCGACTGTTTCCTGTGCATGTATAGATGGTGCACCTTCCAACGTCCACTAATAATGACAATGACAATAGCAATGCATAGGACCCACCATTTTTAACACCTGTTCATTGAAGTTCATTGTGTTGCACACCCGACAGGTTCGCCGAACTTCAAGCAGATGCGGGGAACTTGGACTTTTTGCCAACAGAGACCGACAGTAGTGGCTTTCAAGACTGAATTCACCTGGTCATTTGGTCAGTAATAGGCATCAATTCATTCTAAACTTTCAACTTTGGCATTGTCGGTCAGTTGGACATCCTAACAGTATTTGCAAGATCTGGTTAAATTTCAGTGACATCTCCGGTGGATGTTGTAGGAAATCCTGTTTTTTCGGGGGGGGCCTGGTTGATCACTGTTGGTCAGCTGTTCACCTTGCAAGTTGCCTTTAACAATAGTTGAGTGGATCCGATTAATTTCCAGGGAACTAACATATCCTTTTAAAACAATTCATTTGCAGATAGAGTTTTTTCTTTTTCGCGTTTGGTGGGATATGGATGTGGAATTTGCCTAGTTTCAAGGTTGCAACACCTGGTGCCACCGAGTGCGGAATATTCCTGGGCTCCTTTGAAGCGTATGTGGGTGTGAAGAAAAAAAGCATAGCAGCTTTCAGCTTCATGTGGAAGCAGGGAGAGATGACAGTGGAGCCAGAGGTGATGGCATTTTGGGTACAATCTCGAGAAAGAAAAGTTTTATAAAGTGAGAGCTTCGTCTTAGTGTCAAATGAGAGTGTTTCTTTCAAAAAAAAACGAGTGATCACACTTTGAAAGAGTGGTGATTCATTTTTTTGATCATCACCACATTGTTGCACCCCTGAAAACTAACATAAATACCAACACATGATGGTTTGGAAGATGTATCTCCTTTCAAACAGGGCTATGTTGGGTAGCTATGTTAGGTTTCTGGGGTGTAATCGTTCACAAAATGTATCAATCCGGAAGTTTTTCTTTGATATTCGGTGTCACTCCGTTCCACATTCTCATGTCACCAGGGCTTGGTGGTGCAAAAGGCGGAGGCTCTTACTGATGATGCTGAAAAGGCGGTCAGGGGATCCAACTTAGATCATTGGATCCCCCCTCAAAAAAAGTGTGAAAACACCAATGGGTTCCCAGCAAATCGGTCATTGAATTTGTTACCCATTTTGGGGGGAATTCATGCAAAACGATGGATACATGCCAAATCTATGGTACAATTTTGAGGGATTTGGGTTGGTAATAGACCACTGGGAGGGAAGCCACCTGAAAAATACCATCAGAACAGCAAGCTGGCAGGTTTGGTAGCTTCAGGGCTAAGAAGTGGATTTCGAGAATGGTGCAAGATAGTCATGATGTATTCACGACTGATACTTTTAGGACTGAAGTGAATGTCGGGCAAGCATGTGTTTTGTTTTCCTGCCAAAAAGCAACCAGTTTGTGTGTTTTTGCAGGGGGTCTGAAAGAAAGATAGACACATTCCTCCCAGATCTATCATCTATAGATATATCACATACCTATAGATATAAATCGAATAAATGATATACATGTGTAAACTGGTGGTTTCAACCATCATATATCCCAACAAAAACCCAGCACTTCCTCTCAAGCTTTCCCACCATTCCATCATATTCCATCCATGCACTGAGGCTACAACCGTTGCAGTGGCACAGGTGGGGAAGATCGGCTGAGCTGACTAGAAGCCATAGCAAATGATACTGCAGATCACTAGATGTCCCACATTTGACTGAGAGAAATGATACAAAGGCAACACCCTTACAACTTACAACTATATATTTCACTTCACTGTTTTGACATGTTGTGATTTCAGGCCTAATCAAGTTCTGCCTTACAGGTTTTCTCCCGTTTTTCCAGGTGTGACCAGGAGTTGCATCAAAACATCGTTTCCCGTTGAGGCCCGGAAAAAGAAGATTCAGATCATCATGCAACTCGTTCCTTCGCGTGGATCCTCAGCTTCCGTCGAAACACTTGACGCAGACACACCCTTCAAAGCTTCAAAGGAGGGAGATCATGTGAGATGTTGTTCATATGTTGTTTCTTTTTTTGGCTTGAATGGAATTGAGAGGAAGTTGAAGACGTGAAAGTGATGAAGGGAGTTTGAGATCGCATGATGTGAAAGATTGATGTTGAAACTGACTCACTCGCATAGGCATAGTGTAGCAGATATATTTGGAAATATCTATTGATGATAACAATGTGGCATCATGTGGTCTTTTAGATGCAGAGTCATAAAGATTGGTCCTTTTGCCGATGCTAACGTACTTGAGAGAAGCGGGCCACTTCTTCAGCAGATCATGTCCACTTTTTTGCTGCATCCATAATCCATGGCATCAGTTTCATAGGGATTACTGGATACAAAAGCCCAGTCGAGACGGTACATATTCCAGACCTTCAGTTTTGCAAGATTTTGTGAATTCCCCTTGATATTCAATAGGTGTATCTCTTCCATTTGGCTTGTGGATGGATCGTTGCCCAAAAAGTTTCCTCTAAAGGACCGCATGGAGATATTTGTTACAGAAACTGGGCCACTCGATGCCCAAATCGATTCGATGTCCCTCCAAATTTTAGTTTTCTAAAATTTGGGTCCGAGTTTCCACATGTTTTTTTTTCCAACTAACCCCCCCCTGAAATTTAGCATAGATATGGTGAAAATCGCCCTATTTTTGAAGCCGGAGATAGACTTTCCAAGGCCCATCAATTTAAGATCAGTTTAGTAAGGGATCCCATTTTTTTTGGATAAAATTCTCAAAACTGAGGCGGAAAAAATTTCCAAATTAAATCTCCACCCTTTTTAGTAATGTTAAGTTTCGGGATGTTTCGGGAGTGTATCACCACCACTCCCTGGGAGACCTCTCCAAGGCCAGAGACAGCAGGACTTTTCTTCTTGGAGAAACATCCTGCTGGAAAGCCACTGACCGGAGCCAAGTTGGGGAAGCCCAAAATTCGTCACAGCAGAGGCAGGGAAGAAAGGCTGAAGTTTGTTGATCATAAAACTTTGGAAATGGCCAATCTTCAGTGTGAATTAGTAAGACCATTGGTGAGATTGATTCTGAATTCTGACTGCGGAGAATGATGCAAGGGTCAAAGACTTCGAAGTTAACAACATCCTCGAAGACTCGAAGACTGGTTTCATGAATTCCCCCCGGTTTGCAATTTGCAATTTGCAATCCCTCCGCTGCCGGCCGCCGGAGGAGGTGCACAAGAGAGAATAACAATGGCAACACATCGGAAAAAACATCAAGTGAAAACAATCCATAGGATGCAATGAAACACTTTGATGTCACTTTTTAAGGATCCAGGTGATGGTGGAGAAAAAAAAAGCATTCGCTCTCATCGGCTATCTTAGGCTTGGCCCTCCCTTAGACACCGTGTCGCGGGACCATGTGACTCGGCAGCTTTGATAGGTGGTCCCACCATTTCTACGTTCAAATCGAAAATCCTTTCAGAAAAGGGACTCAACATGTATATTAAGGTGAATTTTCACACAATCATGATTTGTGGGGCATGAATGGTGGGGCATGAATGTGAGTGACTCTCCTTTTTTTTTGAGTTTCAGATAGGTCAGGTTTGTTGTTTGCTTACCAAAAAGCCAACGGACCTGAGGTTTGCTTGGTGCTGCACACCTCTGGTACGACCAAAAAACCGAAGATTGTGCCCATTACGTCAGCAAACTCAGCTTAACGCCCGAGGTTTTTTGGAAGTTGATTTTTGGGACCTTGGAAGCTCCAAAAACTGTGGTTAGTTGGGACAACGACTAGGAAGAACCTTCAAAAAAGAGCCCTTCCAAAAAAGAGCAGTTGAGCAGTTCGTATGTTTTTGTTCGCTTCTGAAGATCAACTTTGGGGCGGAGTCGAAGGATGTGACCAAGTATGCTACAGTTTCGAGCAGCATACCACCTTTTCGATTGTTTCTATATAGCAGTTAGAGTCAGTATACAGTATATGTACATGTATATACTACAGTTCCAGAGGAGTAGTTCAAAAGTGACTGGAAAAAACTGCACACTGACTGGGAGCTAGAGGGGCTGGTCTTCCAGATTATTTCAGTGGGTGCTGACTCTTCTTGCGTAGGCCATGTACAGTCCACCAAAGACTATCTGAAACTTGTTCCATCTTTGGATGCACAAGCAACATCAGACAACCAGAGCACCAAGCAGAAGCAATCCTGACACATTTGTTGACCTTTCTTTGACCCTATCATGTGGCAAGCCAAATTGATTATATTTGGTTTTTTACATTTTTACCACCTTCGACTACAGATGTGTAAAAGCAAAAAAACCAAGCTGATGTTCCAGAATTGGAGCTTGATATTGTCTCGTTGTTTGGAAAAGAATCCATATTTTTTCATCCATCTATGGGACGACTGATGACATTAAGATAGAAATTCTCCGGACAAATGTCGTCGGAGCCTGTACCAGAAATGCCCGGTTCGAATGAACTTCGCTCCACAAGGCACGAAAGTATGGCCATCGGAGGATTGTGCCATGCTGCGGCGAACCTGTTGGGCCCAGAGGATGTGTTCATCAACACCATGCACCTCGGTGTTTGCATGGCGGCTGGAAATCAGATGGGTTGGTTGGTCCATTTTTTCAGTGTCCATGGTCCATATCTCATCAACTGGGTGCCGATAAATCTTGGGTATCTTGGATTGGGAAAGTGAAGATACCCATTTTTAAGCAGCAAACAGTTTCAATAGTGGTTCGAAAGAGGCTGGATGAAAGAGTTTCGACCACAAAGAAATGGGAGCGATGACAATGCTGGATGAGTTCAAGGAGTTTTGGGGGGAATTTGTTGAAGTGAATACAGCAATGACATGCAATGACCATTCATGTTGCATGGCCTTTCTTGGGAAGGAGGACCAGGTTGGCCAAAGGGAAATACTTTCAGCCAACCAAACTACCAAAGCGACCAAGGCCCATGTTTCATATCGCCGGATTGATGGAGAATCTTTTGATGTCTGCGTCACTTGGTAAATTTTGAAAAAATTTGGAGGATTGGAAATGGTTGAAACATCTTGGAAAACTCTGAAACAGATGGATTACTGAAAGCAGTTCTTCAAAGACTGTGTCTTTTTGGGACCAGATTTGTTAAAAGAGCTTCTACAGATCAGGAGACTGATGGAAATCTAGTATTACTTCAAAACATCAGAACCTTGCACTTGCTCTTCATTCATGTAGCTATCGCGACACACTTCCCTTGAACATCCTATGACCTCTTCACTCGACCTGGCAGTAAGCCTGAGCAGAGCCAAACGTGATCCAGTTTCTTTGTTTCAAAGGAAAGCTAACCACATTTCGAATATGCCCATCATCCAAAGGGGTCATCAGGTGGTACGATTGAGATGCTATGCCTGCCATCTTGCCTGAGGTATAGCGGTTGTAAATTTATCGCTCTGCCGGGCCAGTACCAGGCAGGGTTTAGCTGAAGGTCGGGTGGGATTAGAGTTCAACAAAATCGTTGTGGCTTAACTTAGAAACAGAAAGTTTAACAAAAACCCATTGAAAGTCAGTACTTGGGAAAATTAAGCCACTAAATTTGAACATAAATATGATGTTCAAGATATGTTTTTTCGTGTCGTGTAAAGATTTCATTGGGAGTGGAGGGTCCCAACCTGGCGAAACCGAGGCGCACAGCTTTTTTGATGCCATGAAGAAGGAGCCCTTGCAGTAGACTCAGAGTTGAGTTGGTGACTTCTTGATTGTTTGATTCCATCTCCATCCTGCTTTCTCTTGCAGTTTGTTTTTTTTGTCAAATGTTTTGGAACCCACCTTGGTTTCAGGGTTGTTACATACATGACAGTTAGGTAGGATATTTGAGGTACTCTAGTTACTTGCATCGATTATTGTGTTCTCTGTGATTTTGTTTTGAGTTGCACAATTTAGAAATACAATCAAACTAGTAACTATAACTATAACGATTAATTATAGTACATGATGTGTTGTGCTTTACTGATTTTGAGTTTTGGATGCTGAACGAAAGCAAAGATGTGACGTCTCTCGACGCTTCTCATTAAGGCCCACCAGCTACTCAGCGGTGCCAGCACATCACATGTCCTTGATGACCCTTGCGAAGGAGACTAACATTGTATGACATGGATCCGTTGGTAAAATGGGAGGATCCATATTTGAGATGGAGTTGACACCTTTATTTTGATCATATTCAATCGTTTCATTAATTGCCTATAAGATTGTGATTTCATTTCTGTATGTTCATCCCGTTTTGTGGAGGATTTCTATTTTCACACAACTTTAGCATGGGAAGTTAAGCATCAGTGATGGTGATATGCTGGAGGAAATCGATTTAGACTCCGTTGTTTCTGGCGTTGGACGCATGTGGGAACGTAGAAAGAGGTACGGATGTTTTAGAATGATTTGTGAGAATGATGTTGCTGCTGTTTGAATGTCTTTGAAAATCATTTGATGACTTTGCAAAGACATTCAAGCAATGAACATATCTTGACTGTGTTTTTTTGTGTTCTTTTTATTTGATCAAGTAACTAATTCCCATTTCCAAAAGACAAATCCATCTTTCCTATGGTGCCGCGCTGTTATTTTCCAGGAAGCAAAGAACTTCGAGTTTCAAACTCAGATCCAGGGATGTTTGACTCAGCGAGAGCAATATACCTTGGTTCAGGTAGGAAAAACACATGGATTTTGTATTGATAGGGGTAATCTTTTGGTCCTAGTACTAGCTGCTATAGGATTGTTGCATTTTCGGTAAGGGAGCCCGATTGACCTTTGCTTTTCACCGTCACTGGGGAGTTTGAGATTGCTGATGTTGAGACCCATTGACATGATCTTTTTCGATTATAACTCACGGATTGAAGTGATAGGACCTATGATTTCTTGTGAGCTAAAATGGTGCCAATCCGAGAAATCTAGTCTTGAGGAGATACAACGTTGCTGTTGTCAGTCTTAGTCAAATGGTGTGTTGATTTGGCGCATAATCCTCCCAATTTCGATAGTGTACAGGGTACTGACCCACTGCAACTAGGACTCTGACAAACCAGAAGGTTTGGTACTGGATACCAGGTATGTTTAGGTATTTTCAATCATCCTCATCATCCTCATCATCCTCATCATCCTCATCAACCTAACCACCACCACCACCACCACCACCACCACCACCACCACCACCACCACCACCACCACCACCACCACCACCACCACCACCACCACCACCACCACCACCACCACCACCACCACCACCACCAGGATCATCATCATCATCATCATCATCATCATCATCATTCTCGTCGTCAGCATTGGGTTTCCTCATCCTCGCACGCACCGAGGAGTCCGTTGAAGGTCATCCGCAACGACAGTGCGGCCTTGTTGTCAGAAATCCCATGTCAACCGGGTTCGAAAATCCTGGCTGAGTTGGGAACAAAGAGCAACCTTCGTTTAGAGGTTCTTTTTCAATTGGTGTTTGTTCAATTGGTGTTATAGTTGCTACAAGTAGTACATGCTTATATATTATATAGACTAGGGATTGAACCATAACCTTGTAAGCATTTATACATTCATTTTGAACTAGAGTAAGACATTAAATCGTTGGAGTATCTCACAGATATAGATCATCAGCCGGCTTGAGGACATGTAAGGAAAGGCAGCTTCCCGAAAACCTTGCTACTTATCAGAAGCCTGCTGATCTTGGTGCAATATATCTTCCCTCCACTCAAAAAACGCAGCAACTGGAAATACCCCTGAAACATGTAACATGGTGAAATCAGATGAAATCAGGTACTTTACCCAGAATATTTCCTGTGATGTTCCTCTGGCGCTCTTTCCCTCAAACTACGGGGTTTTCTTCAGATCTAGCGATCTACACGTCACGCCGCCGTATCCAAGGTTTCGCTAGTAGTCTCATCACGTATGAAAAAGAAAGATTGATACAGGGAAGGGCTGGGAATAATTATATAATGTATTTTGCCATCCTGATTCTGATCCGCTGCATCCCCCGGAACCCGGATCCCCAGCCAAAGATAAAGAAATCGACATGTTTCCACCTGAACCCCAAATGTCTTAGGATGAATCAAGGGTGTTTTCAACGTCTCGTGCTTCTCGCCTTTGACCATCAGCTAAAGGCCCAGCTTGGCAGAGCAGATGGAAGACTTCTTCCAGGTCATACAGGAAAAATGATGGTTGGTTCAGACGGATTGTGTCCTATTGGGTTTTTGGTAACTTTTCAGGGGCGAACTGTTGAACTTCGGGAAGGGTATCTGGTTTCGCATGTTTATATCTGTTTATCAGTCATTTCACTGGACATGACTGGACTGGGTTCGGCTGCAATAGATTTTTTTTTGAGTCGGCCATTGGTTCATCATGCACGTTCCGATGGTAGGAAAAAAAGCGTCGCCGTAATAAGAGTGTGATCCACCAGGAGGATTAGTGATGGATCAAATGTGCATGTTGGATCCTGTTGGCACCATTGAACGGCATTGGGGTTTGCGTGCTTTGGGGGCAATATCTATATATATATATATATTTGATTGTATTAATGAATATTTCTTCTTACATAAGTTCAATGTTAGTGATGCCCTTCGTTCCCAAAAGACGTGTAGGTCGGTCGGTCCATGTAACCCAAAGGTGGTGAAGCAGCTGTGATCTTTTTGGTCGAAGATCAACTCCCAAGCCATCACTCGTGGTGGGTTGAATAACGTGATGTTCAAGCATTGAATGGAGAAAAGTATGGTAGATTTGGAATAAACTGTCCAATGCCTGGCCACATGTTAACACTTATTCTCTCAATTTCAGCCCAGGGGTTATATTGAGATTGATTTTGTTCACTAGCAATCGAGCACTGGAATTATCAAACATCCAATCCAGATGACTGTATGAACAAAGATCCAATCCATGTTTTGTTCCAATCAACCTTTGTGAGGACATGAATCTGAAGGGTTCAGAAGTCAATTAGTTTTGAACATATGTGGCTATGTGATATTGGCATACTTTCGATATGTTCTTATTATAGATGTTTTTTTTCGCGGGTTTATAGAGGTATTATGACTCCCCAACAATTGAAAATTCATGTTCGAAGTGCTTCCAAAACTCCGGTCGAAAAGCTTCAAACCTGGCGGGTTCATACTGTTGATGGTTCAGAAATCCGGCGATCACCTGGGATGCAAAATTCCCTGCCCTGCTAATAATTGGATAAACCTCAACTGGTGATTTTACCGGATTTCTGAACCATCAACGTCGTATGGCTTACCGACGTACCTGACTTCGTTTCGTATATCCCAAGTGAATGAATTTTCCGGAGGCTACGGTGCTTCCAGCCTATTCTATGACAGAGGCACCCGGGATTGAATCCAGGGTGGGAATGAGTCCTTTTTGCTCTGATGAAGCTGGATTTTCGAAGGTGGAAAAATTCGAAGGTGCCGAAAAGATATATATGGTGAGATGGTGTATATATATATATATATATATGATATAGTACATAGAATTGGATTTGCATTGAACTCTTTAGTTGCCAAGGCTACCCCGCACCCAGCCCTACCCCGGCCCTACCCCGTCTCATTTGGTTGGATTTTTTTAAGACATGGTATTCCCTTCCAGCGTTCGATCTCCCATCCTGACCAGGCGAATCCTTTGTGTTCCAATCCAAGGCCAAGCCGTGTGCAAGGAGATGATCTAAAGATGGGTGGCTGAAAGCTGAAGTGGAAACGCATCACACTTACTGTATGTGTTTTCAAAAATTCGAGGCATGGAAATCTAAGGGTATCCCCCAAAATGCCACCCCCCTTCAAGAAATAAGGCATTCTGGACGGATTATCAACCCACCGTCATGCCCTAAATAAGGCGGACATAGCATGATATATTTGGGTGAATCATAACGCCATCACGACAATAAGGGCCCAAGCTTTAGGTAAATCCTGCTGAAATCCGCTCTTTCAACTTCACCCAGATGATTTGCAGCCTGAAAAATTCCCAAACTCCGAAAAACTTCCGTTGTGGTACTATCAACAAAACTTCCTGGCCTGAAAGTAGGTGTAAATTTCGCTCTTGAGGTGGGAAACTATGTCACATCATGGTATCTCAGTATGATAGTATAGCATAGTATAAAGGAGTATATTCTCAGACATTTGGGCTATTTCTAGCGACATTTAAGGACCTCACCCTTTGCCTAAAGATGGTGTTTTGATGTGTTTTGGTGGCTTGTTATCTACTTAGCATGGCCTCAATTCTTACGGAACCGCTCCAGATATGGTGTACGCAAGCTGAAGTCTGTTGGTCCTGCTGTTGGGCATGGGTGCTGAGAGGGGAGAAATGTGAAGGTGGATAGATAGGATATGATGTTTGGTTGGTTTGATCGTATATGTCCACCAGTGATTATGAATCTGGCCAATATCATAGCGGCCTCGGCAGAGGTCAAATTAGTATTATTCCTAAACCTGCATTAAGGTCATTTTGGATGTGTGTATTCCCTTACTAAATCGCCATGTGAGGGTGACCTCTGCTGAGGTCGCTATGTTGCCCACATGAAATCCCATCCTTTCTGGTCAAATTATGGCGAGCTCACACGACCTCACCCCAAAATATAGCTGAGAAAGGGAAAGCCCCTTATTTCAAGGAAATCTAGGCTGGTGAAATATCATCATTTGGCCAGATCCTTTTGATAACTGACTATGGATACTATGGTGTTTGCCATAGTAATTCCATTCTCTGCCATTGTTTCCAGATGAAGGTATGTCCCCCAAGAAGTACCAGCCAAATCTGAGGGAATCCCAGGATATGTAGAGTTTACTTGTCATCATGTGTATCTATTTCAGATTGAAAGAGTTGCTGATAGGTGATTGTTCCGTAGCTGTTAACCTAGCTTCAGAACATTGAAGGTTTTTCCTGGCATTTGCTGAGGAGACTTCAGACACGGTCAGAGAGTTTCAAGTATGTTATATATCGGAGTGGCAAAACCTGACTAAACACGTGTTGTCCAAAGAATTTGGCAAAATTCCATGCGAAAAATACATGCAATTTTCATGTTTTTTTCCATATGAGATGATATTTTTGGAGCATATGATCGATCACTAGGCCGATGTTTAACCGAGGCCTGAGTTGGCTGTGATGGAAGCATGGCCGAGCAACAAGCGTGTGGGTCCGGGGGTCCCCAAGCCGGGGGAGGGACTGGGGAAGGTGAAATCCGTAGGTGATCGTTTGAAACGATCGTGCGTTTTGGAGCCACCCTGTTTTGAAGATGGTAGATGTAGGATTCTGAGATTCTCAGATTCTCTTTTTGTTTTTTTTTGGTGGGAGAATTAAAAAATCCTACTCTTTCTACATATTGAATAATGGCAATATGTGAAAGGTAACTATATATCCTTTTGGAGACGTCCCATTTCTTCACGTCTTCTGGGAGGAAGTATAAACTATGAAAATCTTGGAAGCTTCACAGGTTGGATTCTTTGTGTATGAATGAATTCCCCCTTTGATGATGAAGGTATTTGTTTCAACATGTTCAAAGAGGTTTGCTTTAGCCCAGTGGTTTTAGACAGCTCAAAGGCAATCGAAGAAAAGCCAGCAGTGCTTTTAAAAAGCTTTGGAGGAAATGCCAGCGAATTGTCAACATCATCCCTTATCTAGTATAAAACATAAGATAAATCATCTTGTGATGATGAATTGTAAATGATATATGTTAGATCAAATACTACTTGCGCTTATAATGGGGCTATTGGGTTTGATGGAACTTGACAATTTGTGGGCGCCCGCTCTATAGAAAGGGTCCGCTTGGCGTGAAGCAACGTGACGCAATCGATGAGACCGCGCATAGATCGCCGAACTGCAGTTTTTCAGACTCCGTCGTAGTTACTACTTCTACTGTACCCCTACCATCAGCTGCGGGTTTATATACGTACGTATACTTTACAATTTACACTTGTATGTTTTGTTCAAGTTTTGCTTCAGCTGATTGACCTGATTTGATTTAGACTATTGTCCATCAAAGAGTGGGAGTAGCTATCAACCAGCAGCAACTTGGCGATGATCCAATCTACATAGCCGACATAGTAGCAGAAATTCCTACTGTATGGTTTATTCAACTTCCTAAACACATTTCATTTACCCTAATTCATTATGCAGCAGTGTGTTTTTGACTACCTCATTTATTCTAATCATGACACAAACATGAAATAAATATATCAAGGATGGCAGAAGATAAGCAAGATACCATAGATGTATACCAGCTTATGGATGCCAAGCTTGAAACTATCACCAGCTGTCCACCTCCTGCTTCCAGCGGACTCACCATGGCGATTTACGATGGATCCATGGATAGACGCCTTGAATTCGTTGAGATCTCGTCGTGACGGTCGTTTGGTGGCACTCAAATTAAATTGGTCCTTCATGGGTCATGAAGATGTAGGGTCCAAAAAGAAACATTCCGACATTGGAAATGAAAGGAAATGCGCTTTTTTGAGGTCAGCCAGGGCAGATATGTTGTAGGCTGAAAGAATTGTTAAAGCTCATGAGCTCAGACCTTCCCATGTTTCCGGAGGAGCGAAGAACTCCAACTCCGTTGGCAGTGTTGCATATAACGTTGTGATCCATGCCGTCCGTGGAAGATCTGTGAATGGTTGGTCGCTGGCCTTGTCCTTGTTGAAGAATATGGATTTGACTCAGGCCCGGCAGTTGCAAAGTTCTGTAGGATTTGGGTCGATTTGATACGATTTCATGTACCAGTGATGCCTACAAGTTCTTGAGCAATGTTTGGTGGAGTAACCAAGAGTTCGTTCTTGTTACATCACTTTTAGCCTATTGAAAGAGGTATGCAATTTGCAATGATCCCGAGTTGAATTCCCAACTTTTGTCGATTTCGCTGCAAGGTTTTGTTGAGCCTAGTGACCTTCAACACTGTGATTCGCTCATGTGACTCGATGCCATGAAGGGCTGGAGACTGTCAGAGAGGAAGAAGTGCGGCCTATGATGTTTCATGTTGCTTCTTAAGCTTGGTAGGTATAGCGAATTGTCGTATTGGGATGTTATTGGGAAGCATGCAGCATGCTTACATGATACGCATCTTAGGAAAGATCAGAAACATCTTGAAACATCCATACCATTCCACGCCACATTGTTGCCGGTCATCGTTCCCGGACAATGAAAACGTCACTCCTGAAGGCCAAGACAAGAGCCCATGGGCATTGAGCTTCCTTAGTCAGCTGCGAGAGATCTCATCACCAGATGTCATTAGCCACTTGGATTCTCCGAGGCTCAAGTGGATGACTGAATTGTTGCTTAAGATGTAGGGTTTTAGTGCAAACGGAATGCAAACGGATACATGTGGTGTACGGGTGTATGTTGAACTTATATAATGTTTATATTTGCACTGATGTTAGTATACTGTATATGTTCATTGTATTCTTTATATGCACCGTATTCACATGTTAGTTGCAGTCTCAGATGCTAGCTGCTAGCTGACTGTGCAGGACAAAGAGGCCTCAGAGCAGTAAGCGATCAGAAACCAAAACAGAACAGTCATGATGCAATTCGGTGATTCATTCACCCCTATTTGAGGAAGATTCCCATTTTGACTAATATTTTTTCAGATGGGTTGGTTCAACCACCAACCAGCACTAATATTAGCTGACAACAAAATGGGGAGGGGGCACAACGTTAACAAACCGTCTATATAAGATGTACTGTAGTGTCAGTTGCAAGGGCTCATGGCTCCAACATCAGTTTTTTTGGCCAGCGAAGCTACTGATGGCTTAGAGAAGATATGAGAAGATATAAAGGCGATCGATCACCTTGACGTTGATTGCAACCAATGATAGCAATTGTATGCAATTGTTGATTTGTGCATATAAACCAAATTGTCGCTATTCGTAATGTCACCAAAACACTCCTTGCTCTGATTGAATCTCGTTAAGGTTATAGCAGCACGATGGACGCCTTGGACTGGTCACTCAGCCGACGTTTGCATCGGTTTTTGTTGTTTTCGAATGGTCATTTGTTCTGTGGTTAAAAACTCCCATTGGTTCCCTGTGGATGCCGGGATGATCATCAACCCAATAGTAGGGTTCTATGTACCAATTACATCCCATTATAATGATTTTCCCTAAGATTTTCCCATCCCAACCGATCAGGATTAAGGCCTTTCACCTATTGAAGACCATGAAGGTCACGCCCAACGTTTTTTGTTTCAGCAGTGTGGTGAATGCTGTGGGTAAGGACGGGGTGAAACTTTTCATGACGCTTAGGTTGAGGCTGATAAAAATCGCCCAAAGAGGATCAAAGACTGAAAGGATGAACCTTCTGGAAGCACCGAACCCAACTGATTTTATAGCCCAAAGCATATGTCCACAAAGCATCATTTTTTCAGTACCTTCCCGTTTGGTAGGGAAGGAGCTAGGATGACGCATCCCACCGCATTGATAGTTCGAACTTACTCGGGCCGGACTCTCACTCGGCACTATCTGTTGGGTATCTTGCACAAACTATGACGGACACATTGTAGGGAAGGTCAGCGTTTTATCCATAAACAGACTCAGTAGTTGGACACTGTTTAAATGGAAACTCAACATTCATGTTGGAAGTGTATATATATATGTATACATACATACTAGCGCATACAATATACAAAGCAATGCAATGCAATACAATACAATACAATACAATACAATACAATACACATGTGTAATATACTCATCTAAGTGTCTACATGCTGAGTACTGTATACATGCACACATACGTATATATGACTGATTGGTCTCATATTGTTCATTGTGTATCCAATATATTACATTCATATGTAGATCTTGTTGACTTTGCGTATCACTTTCCATGGCACGTACACATGTGTTTCGTCATATGTATTCAAAGCATAACATGGTTATATGTACCTGTACCGAGTGCATACATGGCAAATGCACTGGCAGGTATTTTCGTCTACTTGTTTATGTCTTTTGAATGTAATTATGAAACATTTAGTACATCTATTTAGTTTGTGATTTATTGTTTATGTATTTGTTTGTAATGTTTACTTATTAGTTTAGGTATTCTTTCTCTGCATGGATGAGAACCCGTTTTCCGGTTGCAGGACTGGCACCGAGCAGTTCAGCTTCTCCTACAGCAGAGCAACATGGCAGCGTGGCGAGAAAATCCTGCCAAGAAAAGGTAGGAATGTTGTCATGATAGCGATGATGATGATGATGATGATGATCATGATCATGAATCATGAATCATGAATCATGAATCATGAATCATGAATCATGGATCATGATTCTGCTGGTGGTGATGGTCCTATGTCACCATGTACCCTGGGACTGGGTAGAGTCTTAGGCTCACAGATCTATGATTCAAGACTTGAAATTTGCCATTCGGTATCATGTCATTCGGATTTTCCCATGCATTTTGAACCAAATCAACCCAAGGATTCCAAAAGAATGTGTGTGTGTGCCGTTCGGAAAAAAGGCCTTAGTACCCAACGTGGTGAGCTACAGCGGTGTCATCAATGCTTGTTCCACTGACAGTTGGCGTACCTCAACGGAGTTGCTGCAGCGCATGAGCCAAGAGGCGCCTTCCAGTGGAATGGCAGGATCTTTGAAAGGTAACGATCCTATTGGAGATAATTTGGAGATACACCCATTTTTAACGAAAAAACCCCATGATTATGGGGAGGAAGGACCTACAATATAAAATTGCATTAGCAGCCAAATCCACAGCCCAAATCAATGTTTGTTGGTTTTATATAGAGGCACACTGGTTCAGCATGTGTGCATAAAAATCACCTTTAGCATACAAACCTGAGGGGTCAATATTGATGGACATGAGCTCTTTTAGTTTGCAGCTATCCATTTTCATCATTTTTCTTGGTCTATGTTTTGGCTTGAAAATGTGCAGTCATGTTTGTAAAACTTCCTACATATCGGTTGGAATTCCGGTATCTTGGGGGTACGGTATGATCATATGATTTCATGATGACTTCCGTAAGAAATTCACCTGGCCGCCGCCTTGCGAACCTTGCCAGGCGGTTCGTGCCAACATCATGACCTACGGAAGTGTGATCTCTGCATGTGAGAACGGATGGCTTTGCGCCATGGATCTCTTGGAAGTAATGATGCAGCAGCAGATGAAGAGCAACGTCATTTGTTGCTTGGAAAAACCAGCCGCCACGCGGAAGGTTCAATCTCTCAACCTGCAGGTTATTAGAATGGATGTGAATGGATGTGATATATATATATTTTGCCAACAAAGATGGAAGATATAATAAAGATGGCAAATTTGTTGAATCCCGGTGTGATTTGTTTGTCACTTTTTTAGAATGCACTGGGGACATGTTTGTTTGAAAAAACCTGATAAGAACATTTTTGACCCGTATCACGCCGATGTCCCAATGATCAGAAGTATGCTATCAACTTGAGCTGACTATGAAGGGTCTCAATCCAACCAAAGTGGCTGTTTAGGAATTAGGAATCACACTTGAATCACAGCGCCTAGAGTATATCTATCCCAATTTGAAGATGGTGGTTCTATTGTGCTTTGAGGATAGGATTTTTTATGAACCCAAGTGCTAAAAAGGCCCGGCTTAGATATATAGGGTCACATTGGTGCATTGAAGAGGGCGCTTTCACCTCATTGTTCAAGTCTTTAGACGCACTAAGCAATGATGTTGATACTAACGATTACAATGAGGATGCTGATGGTACTTGTAATGATTCAGATATATAGTAAGAAGTCTTTATTGAGTGATGATGGATGATGAATAAGCTGTGAAGCAGTGACATGATGAATGTCGTATCATGAAGAATTGATGATGAAACGCAGCTCCACAGAATGATGAATGATACTATGGTTGATGCACAAAATCTTGCACTAGTTGGGAGCGTTAAAGCACTGTAGTCCATGGAATATTTGAAAACACTTTGTTTCTGCCTCGGAGTTTGTTCATCAACAATCGTTCTCCCATATATACTTACCCATGGTTCAGTCGAACATGACCCAAGCCTGCCATGATTGGTGATATTTCTGAGGCTTCAATAGTGCCATCAATGCCTGTGAAACATCCCGTGATGCGTGGAGAGAAGCAGTAGAAGCTGGGTTAAACAAAGATAATACTTCTGGAGCTTAATCTTCCATGTACCCCTTTCAGCCTGAAAATGTAAGGGCATGACAAGCTAAATAGCACGATGCTTTTGAACGAATAAGAGAAAAGGTTGGGACATGCCGCACCTCTACAAATGCAGGTGCATATGAGGCCACTACATGAGACTAAAGGATCATAACTCGGGGAGGTATGAGGCTTCATTCTTCTCAGACTATAGGGACCCATCAGAAAAAGATCCAATGGACTTTGGTTCCCAACTTGGTGAATATCCTACACTTCACATTCATCCAAGTCATCTTATGCAGTCAACTTCAACAACACAAACTTGGTCAAGAAATTCCCCCTTGTCTTTCACCGGGTTTCATTGGTGGTTTGGAAACCTGAGTTAACGCATCCAAAGGTTGTACATGCCTTTTGGCATGTCGAGCGTTACAGTATTCAATAGTTTACCGGTATAACATGGTTTTAACAAATCCTAGAGTTTCTTTTGAAACTTATGGAAATGACGTTGTTAATTGTTTTTCTAATTATGCTCAAAGTCTTGCCACGTTTGATGTCTCCAGAACCATTCCCATACGGGTCACCTGAAATCTCCTTAAACATTTGCCATTCGATCAACTTCTCAAAGTCAACCTTGGTCTTGTCAATGCTAAAGCCCTTCTTCTGGTGTGATAATTTTTGTAGTGTAAAAAAATTGGATTTTGTTTCCCACTGAGACGTGCTCCCCCCATGGAACCCTTTGGAACGTTGCTACGTTGCTGATGCTTTAAAGGAAGTCTTGATGCGAAGCATTTCCTCGCCCACTGTGGTCAGTTTCTGGTCCAAACAGGGTGGCAGGTATTGAATTCGCCATGGAGAAACTCAATTTGGTACAGGCAAACTAACTATAAGCACTACTGATCTATGTAACTAACATGATGTGATGTGGCGATCAGGGGTTTTTCAATCAAGAAGTTGGGTTCGAGCCAGGTTTTTCCTGAAAGTTTTACTAGAAACCATGTTCCAAATCCAGTGTTTTAAATCATTTGCAGGAGGAATAGCTCAACAGAAACACCCACCAAACCCCGGGAAAAAAAAACGAGTTCTTCAAGTCTCCCAGAGTAGTGTTGAAGGGCCAAACCTTGGCAGTAGAAGCGGAGCAGGAGTGTTTGGCTCGGAAAATCCTGACTTCTACAAAGGTCAGTTTGATAAGAGTTTTGTTGGACTAGCAGGCAATCAGGTATGGAACCTTGTGTAATGAATCTGAACTGGAAAATCCCCAGCAGCCTGAGGTTTTAGTAGCACCATCAGTGCATGTGTAACCTTCGTTGCCTGGCAAATGGCCAGCACACTGTCCAGATTGATGAATGTTGATGCTCTTCAACCCAACGTCACTTGAAATCAATGTTTGTTCAACGTCAACTTTTGCCTGGGAAAACGACTTGAAGTTTTCTTTGGGGTATCCGGAGATTTTTGGGTGGAAATGTTGATGTTCATCTAAAAATCTCCCTGTTGAAGTAGATGGTTGAAGGCTTCACCAAGAGTTGCAAACCATCAGACCGAGGCACTGATTCCAAAGATGAGCCAAAAGACATGTCGACGTTCTTTTCACGGTGCGAATCAAGGGGTTTTTTCAATATGAAAGTTATTACCGTTGTAAAGGGCATGATGGTTTAATGACTACAAGTTTTTATTTATAGCCAAATTGTTCCTGGAGGTTTTTCATTGCCGGGAGGTTTCATGATGGTTTATTTCGACCATTTCTCCATGATCCCTCACAATTTGCGGGGAAGGAAATCACCCGAAAAACCCGGGATGCCGAACGGGTGCCGGTTGGGCAAAACCCCTTACAGGTGAAGCACCGATCGAAAGAACTCTTGTTGAAGTTGCTACTCCTTGAAGCTCAAGAGACAAAAGATAAAGAACAGAACAGTTTATGAAACAGCATCTCCTCAAGTACCCAAGCATCTCAAGTACTACCCACCTTTTTTTTACCTGGGAAACTCCCAGCGTTTTCATCTCCATGGCAGCGAATCGTCAGGTGATCTCAATGAGTTCCATGATAAGCGCCTTTCAGAAGGCTCATCAGTGGCTTTGGCCCTAAAATGCTCCATTCAGGAGGGAATGGATCCTATGATCAGTACTATACTGTTAATGGAAAAAACCGGATAACCACCTAGGGATGTATGAAACCCTGTACATAATGATTGAATGGGATAAGCTGCTTATCAGCAGGATTTCAGCCATCAACAGTAGTACTCGTATCATGTTTTAGAAGGTGTGAAGATGGACTTGGGTACTATAGATGGATATGAACCTCAAAAGAGGTTTGAAGAAGATTGGTCCTTTCACACATGGCTCTATTTGAGAGCGCATGTTACTTATATTCAAATTCAACTCAACAATGTATGTTTTTATACCTTCCAACATTCCTTTGACTCTAGAAACACACATTTCGAGGTATGCATACCGTCCTGTTGTTCAATCGTCTAAGGTGGAGGACCACCCTGCGACAACTGCAAGATCTTCAGAGTGCACAGCTTTTTCCCAACTTAACCTGTTTCAATGCGCTTCTCGTTGCTGGGCCTTCATCTGTTGGCTTTGTGTTTTCTTTTGGTGGGATGGATCCGAAAAGTTGCTGATGGATTTTTCAGGATTTTTTGAAAGCTATGCCTAGCACCGAAGCTTCTTCATTCCAAGTTTTAGTTGAATGTTGCAGATATCAACATTCGACACTTCGTACTGCACGTGTCAAATCGAAGCATACAAACCAAGTTGACTTCAACATGTCGAATCATCAAACAGAGCAAGCAGGTATGGAATCCTCCAAAAAATACAGCACTGGACACTGCATGTCCCATCCTTTAGCTTCCAAAAATATGCCAAAAGTTCGAAGCAAGTTGGGGAAAACCAAGCAGCTACCTACAGAATCACCAGTTTTGAGTTTAAGGGCAGTCGGTTAAAGCTCCGTAATTTACTGCTGATCTCCGGATTTCTGCAAAAAACAGTGATTAGTTATCTATAATGATTATCAACCACCAAAACTCATCAACGGTTTATCCCATGATTTGGTATAACTAATTAAACAGTTTACTGATTGTATGGCCCCAACGGGATTCCCATCTGCAAAGCCTGAATCCGGCCATTTTTCGCCCATGAGAACCGAGGCAGCTGGCAGCGATTCATCATGGTGCATGGTGATGAAGATTTGGAAAAAAATGTTGGTAATGCAGGCTGGAGTGGGAGATGACTTGACTTGGAGATACTAGTAGATCTTGAATTTACAGATCAAAAAAAAATGTCTTGAATTAGAAAGGGTTATTTATGCATGGTTACTGTTAAGTTTGACAAGAGTTTAGTTGTAGCTTGTTAGTATTGCTAGTATTACGGTATTGCTATTAGTAGTAGTAATATCATATCTTGTTATTAAATCATTGTTAGGACTGCTGTGACCATTGTAACTTTTAATTCATGGTCTTCATTTGGAAAGTCATCCTAGACCTAGATTTCTTATTTGAAGCGCACCCTTGAATTAAGTGTTTCACTGGCATTGTCCCACATCGCTTCACCAGCAACAAAACTTCCCTGGCTGATGCTATGGTTTGAGCAACTTCGTGTGGTTTTAATATGTTTGTGAAATAAAACAATAGAGATATCTAGATATATATATATATATATATATATATGCTACCCCCCCCGGGACCC
>DF240291.1:208369-225693 GCA_000507305.1 Breviolum minutum Mf 1.05b.01
GGGGGGGGGGGGCTACCATATATATACATACAATATAATATATATACATATATCAATATCTAAATACAAATACATATACATATAAACTCAAAGAACTACCTTGCATGTTCTATACTTAAACTTAGACCTAGAATGATTTTTTGCGCATGTCCCGAAGCCTATACCCTTATCATCCCTTATCTACGTATGCTATCGGCACTATGTGGATTCACTAGCTGTGACCAAACAAAAAGCACTTCAACAGTGCCCGTTGACTAAAACTCCTGGGGATCACCCAAGCGACAACGTTGGTGGAAGAAATCCCAAACAACCACCTGGGATGTATAAAACCTTGTAAATAATAGGATAAACTACCAACCTCAACCGGTTTGCTCAACAGTATCTCGGATATATCAACTGGCTAGCGGGACATCAAAGCCACCAAAAAAAACCTCCTAAGTCTTCTGAGAAAGAATTTCTAGCATCTTGGATACTCCCCAGAAAACTAACATGGACCGAAAAAAATAATGCTTTGGAAGAGGAATTTCCTTTTGAAATGGTCCCTTTTCAGGGGATATGTTAGTTTTCGGGTGTGTATCGTTCTTACTGATTTGGGAGTCTTCGCTCCCGTTTTATTTTCTCCACATTTCTGACTCCAAAATAACTCCTCCAACATCACTAGACAAGTCATATCATTGATGTTCTTTGGAGGGTACGCATAACAATCATAACAATCTCCCATTTTGCGTTTGTTTCAAAAGCCGAGTCACTATGCAAGGACCATGTGCCAATTTCAATGATTTGTAACTCATTGTCTTTCCGAAGACCTGGAGTAAAGCCTCTTCGGTTGATATCTCACCGTGAAAACCACGACTTGCTCCAAGATGTTTTGCTAAAAGCTCCTCCAGAGAGTTGTGGTCTTTTGGTGCTCCGCAACTGGTGTACTTGGATGTCCCAGGAAGTTAGTATCAATGGGTACTTAGAGGTTCAGGATACTTAGGATACGTGGATAGTAACCAGGGTTTTTTCACCCCTATAAGTGGGTTATATGTCCCCTAACTAGGGTTATAAACCTACATACAACCAGTTACTAAGTATCCTGAACCTCTAAGTAGGATAAGTGGGTTATAAGTTATAAGGTAAAACCCCAGAATACACCATTTATAATTAGGTTATAACCCGCTTACTACCCATTTACTAACTTCCTGGGACATCCATGTACCCACCCCCACCACTCATTTGTTTTAAAGGTTCCGAAGCGTCAGAAACAACAAAAACAATACGGGGGGTGGTTGCTTAAGAAGCGGTACCTACAGGAACTAGTGAGGTGTGGTATGCTAGATCTAAATTACATAAGCATACACCATTTGATGGCGAGAAAAACACATTCTCAATGTCAGGAGTGAGTTTTCTCCAAATTCGGGGAAACTTTGAAACCCCGAGTAGTGGAACATACTACTAAAATGTCCCAGGAAGTTTGTAATACTTAGTAACTTGGTTACAATATCCCACTGATGGTTTTTATTATCTTATATATAATATCGCTAAATACATTATATATGGTTACTAACCATTTATTACAAAATTCCTGTGGACACCCCAGTAGATAAGCCTTCCTAAGTGCCTTCCTCTATTGTTGATTTGGGTTGAACTTTTGGCGATAGATTCCCAGCTTGAAAAAAGGCATCCCCCAAAATGACCAAAAACACCAGCCATCTTGTTGGAAACCTATCCTTGGATAAACCGATAGACGGTTGCTAGTTGCAACAAAGGTTGCTGATTTTAACAGCTTCCCGGGCTTCCACATGAGATTTGCAACATACAACCATCCTTGATATCTTCGTTGCTAGTTCATACTTATACTTACAAATCCTGAAAAAATCCAAACATTTCCTCACACATCCCTTCGTTAAATGTCTGTCAAAAAAAAAACGAGACACGTCGATCGATCTCAAGGCCGTTTTCAAGGCTTCAACCTCCAATTTTCATAGCGGAGGTTAGGGCTATGAAGGGCCCCGGAGAACCAGTTGTAAGTACCAGGGGAACCCAAACCCTTCATTTTTGGGGGTTATGACCCAAACATTGGGGGTGTAAAACCTTCATTTTTTATGGTTTTGGGGTCCAAGGGTAGGGTTATACACCCGCGGAAGATTACACGTTGGTGGTTGAACCAACCCAATTGAAAAAAAAATAGTCAAATTGGATCATTTCCCCAGGTAGGGCTGAAAATAAACAAATATTTGAAAAAACCACCTAGATGGAAAATGAGAATAAACCCCTGAAAGAGGAAAATCATCTGAACCAAAGCATCATTTTCAGGTTGTATGCTAATCTTCGGGGGTGTAACTCCCCTTGTAGGGGTGAAAAAACACCAGTTAAACCCATGTATTTTCGGCCATTTATAGGGGTCATATACAACTCCATGTATAACTGGTAGTAGGAGCCCACCTTGTACGAAACACTACTTTTCTCCAACAATGTTTTGCAAAGTTTGCGTAAGTATCTTCTTATATTATACTGAGATTGGTCATTAAGATTGTTGGTTTCAAAACTTTTAGATTTGTTTTTTTGGATCATTCACTTGTAAAATCCAAGCAACACATGTGTGTTTAAACTTCGGCCAGCCATCAACTTCCAAATGGGCAAAAAAACTTGGTAGCCACAAGGTCATCATTATGGCATATCTTTCTAACAAGTGATCAAGTGAACAAAAACTCTTTTTTTCCAATATTGAATTTTGGTTTTTTAATAGGGATCCTTATAAGTAATGGTTTATTGTAATCCCCGCACAACTATATGTACTATAATCCCCTATACACCCTAAACAACCAGGGTTTTTTTGCTCCATTGAAGACAAGAACAACTATAGGGGCAGTAAGTACGGGTCGGTTTTTCCCGTCACGTCATATGGAAAAAAACGTTTTCTAGCAACAAAACTTGGATTTTGCTTCTTTCCACGATGCCTTGAACAAGTTCTCCCAAATGGTGGTGAAAAATAGTAGAATTACCATGGTAGAATCATAGAATCCGTAAACAGAATCACCAGCTAATCAAATCCACGACTGGGATGATCAAATCCACGACTGGGATGATCAAATCCAGGACTGGGATGATCAAATCCAGGACTGGGATGATCAAATCCAAGACTGGGATGATCCCTATATAATCCCTATATAATCCCTATATAACGGCACCTGTTTCTGTGCTTTCTTCATTCCTTTGCGCTCAGAGCGCGACTCCCTCATCACCTGGAAGGAAGGAAAAAAAACACCACCGTTGATTTCATTTTGGCATACCCACATCATCCATGTAATGTATAATATCTCATACCATCCATGTATGGTATATTTGCCTACATTTGGTTGTTTTTAATGGTAAAATATGGTAAATGTAGGTAAATATACCATACATGGATGGTATGGCATAGTTTGAGGCGATCTTGACTTGGCTAATGTACGTCCAGATACTTCGTGGTCGCACCGTTTTTGTATCTCAATGAAGGAAAGGGAACACGTTCACCAATCTTACCAATAGCTGCTTGGTTTAGATTGTATTTTGGTCCTGCTAAAAAGTCCCTCTGATATCTAATATCATCGATCAAGTCAATGGGTGCCAGTCCTGCAATAGATCCTTCAACTTTGACGAGATAATGGGTGTTTCCTTAAATGGTGGGTCACCCCCCATTTCACACCCCAAGTGCTGATCCTTTTTAGTAGGAAAACCCATGGGTTTGTTGGGAAAACCCACCATTTTAGGAAACCCCCCTCTTATGCCAAGATATTGCCCCATCCTTTCCCTCATACAGATCACCTGGCTGGAATCCAGCCAGTCCCGGATGGTTTGGTTCGAATTGATCCCACGAATTCATTTCCCGGTGGGGGGGTTCAAGTTCCGATACCCCATAGCATCCATGAGACTGGTATAGATATCTATATTCATTTACCATAAAAATAAACCATGTAGGTAAATATACCAATCCCATGTAAATGCTTATGGGTTTTCCTATTTTTTTTTTGGGGGGGGGAGCACCTTCAATTCAATGAAATCTTCAAAGCCATTACCTTCAGAAAAAAACATGGCCTGCTTCTTCTGCTGACGTTTAGACAAGACCTCTTGGCCATCTTTCGTAGGCCTTAAGCAACAAAGACAGTGAGAATGCGGCAATAGGGTCTACGAATTCGCCACAAAGTGGGCCCCGAGCCTATCCGATCGTAAATGGAGATCTGAAATCCCTATAAATGGCCCAAAACTTGGACCATCATTCTTTTGGAAGTGCTGGAAAAAACATGTTTGCCGTTGACCTTTTTTTTTTCCAGGCGGAGAGGATCCAAACTGTCTCCTGTTTACAATGCGTACAAGCAAAATGTGTTGAACCGATCCTTGCTTTAGCTCCACAAAAGAAACTTGCAATGTCCATATTTCTTGCCAGCTGACAAACATAGATACCTGCCCTGAAACCAACAGTTTCGCACCTGAGAATGGATGGTTGGAAGATGAACTTTCCTTTTGGGGGTTTCGCCATCCTTTCAGGTGCGAACTGTTGGTTTAAGGACACCTAAGGGCACTTCAACAACTTGTGGTACACTAATTTCACCACCCAAGAAACAGTGGCACATCTGGTATATTGGAATTGACCTCGGGACGTTGGAGCTTTCCCAAACTGATTTTCACGCTGTACGGTACATGGTGCGCAGGCAGCACAAGCTGAACAATTTGACCCCATGATCTTCTCAGAAATGGTGAACCATTTGAAACAACATCTGACTATAGCCTGAAGTTGGTACAAAATCAAGATATCCAGGTTGAAACTCTGTGATGATCTGTGAAGTCAATTAAGATCTCAATCCAACATTTACAGGTCTCCATTTTCTACGGGTGGGTTTTACATTTTTTCCACACGGGTGAACTGCTAAGATGGACCGCTGTTTCACCGACCTACAAACCTACCTCCGTCTAACCAAAAAACAGAAAGATAACCATGGACTAACCAAAAGGGGGTCCAACCTGAGATAGATTTTCACAAATTGGAATTGTGTGGTGGCTTTGCCATTGGAGAAAATTATCGGAAACGTTTTGGGAGGCTCACATTGACATGTGAATTGGCGGCCAGCCGTTGGCGGGATAGATGTGATATTTCGATCCGAAGGTCCAACACGTTTTCAAGCGACTGGCGCCATACATTCCCATGCCGCATCCATGTGAGGATTGTACGTATATTTACCTACATGAAACTGAAATTCCCATAAACATCAACCCATTTCATGCAGGTAAAATATACATGTAACATGGATGGTATATGATTGGGATACGGTTTCTATCCCTTCCAAGGCTTGGCCTCACCTGCGGTGGGCTTTTTTTTCCGCGGAACTTCCACCCTCAAGCGGTTTAGACCTTGCCATTCTCGTATTCCACCCTTGGAGTTATCCAAAGTTGTGCCCCAAACATCCAAAAACCAAACCTCTGAGAATTCTATGGAGATCCCCAAAAAACATACCTATCAAACACCTTTTCACAGCTTCAGGTTTTGGGAGAGTTTGAGGGATCCACGACTCGATTCATCACTTCATCCAACAAAAAACTCTCAATCAACATGATTCGCTACGGTCATGTTCTGTGTATATACACTGTTGGCGGCTTATTTTCGGAAAGAATTTGACAGGTCTACTGAGTCGACTTACACCCCCGAAATTTAACATAGCCCCTGAAAAATGATGGTTGGAAGATGAGTTTCCTTTTGGGATTGCCTATTTTTAGGGGCTATGTTAAATTTCTGGGGTGTAGCTACTTTTGCTGCCCAGGCAAGGCCAGTGAGACACCTCTGGAAGATGGGCCCCAGTGAAGACCGCGGGCAAGTCGTCAAGTCGTCGTCACCGAAAGTGGTTGTCGTTGCCAGCTTTGCTTCTCAAAAACTGAAGAAAACGGTAAAAACACTCAGAGAGTAACTGGACTTTTATTCACCAAACATATAATATATTTTTTTTGATTTATTATGGGGCGCGGTATAAACCAACCATGTAGGGTGTGTTTTCTCAAAATTCAAAGCGCTAAATTTCTTACAAACAAAAATGTGAATTATGTCAGTGCCCCGATCAGATGATGCCATCCCATCCTGGTGGATTCCAAATGGTATAGCAGCTCTTCGTGTATACTATACCCATCTCCGAAAAAATAAATAGAAGATAGGAGTCAAACCATACTAGAAACGACTTCATCTGTCACAATGTGTCAGATCACATTTGCAATGCACTTGTTTGTACAGCTGTACACTGGGATAGCGTGCTTTAACCGTATAGTATAGCGTGTCCCGAAGCCAAGGGATTTCCTGATTCACCAGCTCCCTGAGTATTTGGATCACCACTTGGGACGTTTCAAGGATATATAGCGAGGTAGCTCTACGTAGACATATACAAAACAATCAACTGAGAAATCTAAGGTTAAAAAACCTTGTAGAAAATTGAACCCATAGGATCCATGGAAAATGGTGTATTTACGTACATTTGGCTTGCAAATCTATGGTAAATGTAGGTAATTATACCATACATGGATCCTATGGGAACATGAATGACGAAGACTGATGTTATAATCCTGTGAACTGGTTTTGTTACGCAAAACAGGATTGGATATCTACTCTAAAGGCCGAATTCACCGGGTTTAGGGCAAAAAATATATGACCATACAACAAAACCTTCACAACAGTGTCTTCTAAAAACTCTGTTTCTATAGAAAAAACATGAAAAAAACACAAATCTCACACACTTTCAGATTCGTTTGCCCCTGCCATTCACTTCTTGCCCATTGGTTGAACCTAGGGCTTGCCGAACGTCACCGGCGCGAAATTCACGGTGGGGCGACGACGTCGGCACCCAAGCCGACGGCTTCGCCACCTTCACCCCAGTAATACATCACCTGGCGAAGCAAGCCCATGCATCAACCAACCATTCCCATACCATACCAGGTTGGAAGAAATCAGGAGGAAAAAACCTCCTAGGTGGTTGAAAGATATAACGTATATGTGTTGTTTTTGGTTTTCTTGAAAGAATCGACCTGCTAATAACTAGAACTTGTGAATTGAAAAGAGAAAAGGGTGAAGAAGAAAAAAGTCATGAAAACAAGTGCAAAATATGGCAATCATTTGATGGCTATGTTTCAGGGAAATTGGCTTGGATTTGCATAAGATGCCTGGAAAAAGTAAAAACTATTCTCCCAAATGGTGGTTTAATAGTGATTTACCATGGTAGAAAGAAAACAAATCACCTTAAACAAATCCAGGTATTTTGCTCATCTACATTCCACTCTGGTGAATGTACCATGAAAAAACCCAGCTGCGATCACCATCACTGAAACCTCATCCTCTAAGGCCCACCCGGGTGCAAAATAAAACTAATAAACCACAATCTATGGCTAATATGCTCCATGGGACTGGACTATCTACCTACATCTGTCTTAGATGTATAATGAAATGTTGGTAAATCTTCCCTACATGGAGCATATTGGAGCATCTTTCACTCAATTCACCCTAACCAAAAAAAAACAAAAGGCCAGAAAGGAGGCCTCAGCACCATCTTGAACACCGGCATCTTGTAAGGTTTGTCGTCCTGGCAATCAGCCAGCAAAACGCTTCAATTGCTTCAGCCTTCCCATCTCTTGAAAAACAAAAATACACTCCCTGAAACCAACAGCAAAAAAAAACTAAAAGAAAACAAGGGCGGTTTGGTTTTCCAGCCGATGCTCAGGGGCTTTTGAAGTTTTTTGTTTTTAGGAAAGGGTATCCACCAATTGAGTTCAAAAGCGCCATTTCACCAGAACCTCCAAAAAAACAACTCCAAGTCTCTCTAAAAGTTTCGTGCTTTCTTTGAGCTTGGCAAGTTGTCTCCAAATTGGAGTTTGGAAAGGTTTTTAAGGGGAATGTATTTTAGTATACAGTTATACATCTAGGAATATGTTTTATAGAAGCATTTTAGGGGAGCTAAGAGTTTTTTTAATCACACATCTGGCGGGAATTGGATTGCAAATTTGGGGTCAGGAAGGTCAGATCGGGGAAATCACAGGAAAGGAGTTAAAGGCTAAAAAAGGCAGTAAATTGGGTGTTTTTGGGAACTAGGAGATACCGGATCCTCCACTAAAAACATTCATGTAGATATAGCATCCAGGTATGTCCGAATGAAAAGGATTTTCCCGATCCAATCCTATGACCTGGGGATGGGGTTCCTACTCTAGCAAGGGGTCTGGATTCATAGGATTTTGTTAGAAATCCTGGTGGTGACTGTTGTGAGGGGGAACATTCCGGAAGTCCGGTTTTCAAGAACACTCTACTACTGTATCCACTGACTGTGCAACACCTGGGATGTAGAACGCTCGAAGAAATGTAATTAATACAGATCAGATTTCGATCAATATCTCAGACTCCATACATATAAAGTCTTTCTGAAACCTTCATCTATTTCCCTACATCTTTCGAAATCTTTTCACATTCCCAGGAGTGCATACCATGGGATTGCCCATTGTTTCCTTCATGTTTATCGCCTATGCCTATATTACCCATACCCCTAAGATCCATGTATTGTATATCTACCTACATTTACCATAGATTCAAGCCGACATGTAGATAAAACATACCATAATTACATGGATCCGTGATGGGATATAATTTGACAGCTTAAAAAAAAAGCTTCCATTTTTTCCCATGGGGTTGCTTGGAGTTGCATATTCGATGCCTGGAAAAAGTTCCAAAACATATTCTCCCAAAATGGTGGCTTCAATAGTGATGAATCCCATGATAGAATCCGAACAAAACAATTCACCAACTAGACAATTCCACTGGTTGGTGGTTGAACCAACCCCTTTGAAAAAATATGCGCAAGTCAAATTGGATGATTTCCCCCCAATGTCGGGATGAACATTTAACAAAGATATTTGAGTTGCCACCTACTCCATCTACATTCCACTCTGGTGAACGTACCATGAAAAAAACGCCAGCTGCCATCCATTTTTCCCATGGGGTTTGTTGAGGGGCCCATCCCACCTGGAAGGGGCTGGCCATCATGTAAAAGTATGATCCCACCACGATGCTCTTCATCTCGCAGCATGTTCAACCTGAAAAATCCACGGGGTTCGAACGGACGCAACCCAGGCAACTTAGGTATACTTGGATGTCCCGGGACGGAAGTTAGCAACGAAATGTTTAGGATCAATGGGTTGGTTATAACCTATACTTATAAATGGGATTTTTGTTGAGGTTGTAATCCACTGATCCTAGCCTTTTAAAGTATACTCATTTGAGATATTGCTGGGTGCAAACTAAATCTGGGATCCAATTTGATAGAAACATCATTTCTTTTGGATAGTTGATCAATGTGAGTTACAGGGCTTTTGTGACTATAAGTTTCATAGATTCGGCGCAGGAGCGCACATGGTATTGAACAGCATTTTCTTCCAGCAATAGGACCTTCTTAGGAAAATACTGCCAAACACAGGTCTACAAAAAAAAGGATTCTTCTTTGAGAGATTTAGCAAACTATTTGGGTCATTCTACTTCTAATTGACAGTGACCACCAGGATGGTGGTCACCCTTCCACACTGTTTTTTTGAGACCAGCACTCATTCACTATTGGAAGTATCTCAGAGTAGCCTGAATTTCTGAGGTTTTGACCCGGGTTGAGTCCACATCTCCACCGTTGTGTCACACAAAATAGAACTGGTACCGAGCAGAAACATCCTGTGAAAGCTAGCCATGCTGGACTTTCCTGAACTCAGGTCACCTTCAGAAGCAAACAACGCAGCTCATCTGGAAAAATCATTCGAATCCTAACAAAAAACGTATCTACCCAAAACAAGGCCTAAACTCAAACTCTAAGCAAAATAACTAGTTGGTGGATTCAACCCAATTGAAAAAATATGAGTCAAAATGGGTTCATCTTTCCCAAATAGGGATGAACATAAACAATATTTAAAAACCCACCACCCAGAAAATTTCGCGAAAACCCATTTTGGGGCACCAAGTCGTTGGTACATGTTATTTAACAAAAAAAAACACTGCTGAAACCTCCAACCCAACTCACTGTGCTCCCCGAGCTCTCGGCACAGTTGGCGCGCCACCTGCCAGACCGTGATCCCAACTGAAGGTTGTTGTTGGCCACCGAAAAAAACCCAAAAATATTTACTAGGGAAACACCTCTAAACATGTCGGGTTTTTTGAAGGGCCCATGTTTTTTTTATAGACTTGGTGGCTCAAAAACTGGTAGTTAGTAAGGTAACAAGTAAGTTGGGTGGGTGAAATTTCACCCTAATGTAGGGGACGACGTAGCAATCAAGTTACATGAACAGGGGTTAGTTATTAGTTATAAATGTTCCCCAAGTAAGTAGGGGTTAGTTATAATTATCAACCCAACTTTAAAATAATACTTCTGAACACTACCATTTTTGGCCACCAAGTACTTGTACATTAGGCGATAAGAGATTCTTCAAAAACTGCCTAGGAGGATATATAAACAAAAAACAAAACATATATATATATATATAAATATATATATATATTCAAACCATATATACGTATATATATATATATGTATGGGTTGTATAATGCAAAACTCAACTTTCCAAGGACTGCACCACCTGTTCCAAAACCCTCAACAGCATCACGTTTTTCTACAACAGAAGTGACCTCTGTGACGGTCAAATTGCTGGCAGTGATCAACTCCTCATACCACGTTGGTGGTGGGTGACAGTGACAGCAGTTGGTGGGTAGCCAAACCAGAAACAAAAAAAACACGTCGTAAATCGTTGTTGGATGTTTACTTTACTTTGTTTTTTTTTAAGGTGGTAAAGAAGTGAGCTTTTTTGGGCAACATGATTGTTTTTGAGATGTATACAGGTTGAATGGGGTAATAAATCGTGTGGCGCATAAATATATTTTACAAGTACCACATACAACTTGTGTGACTAATTGTGTTTATATTACCAGTTGGGTAGTACTTGGATGACCCTTGAAATAAGTAAATAACTGTGGCTTGTCCTTATCCCCAACCCACCAAATACGGCTGGAAAAAAAACATTCTTACTTTCCGTCATACTGGTTGGTTAATAGGGATCCTTATATACTGATACTGGTTTATTATAATCCCCTCATAGCTGGGCAGTATAATCCATATAATCCCCTATATACCCTAAACAGCCACGGGTCCTTTTTTCATTGCTCAAAAAAACGGCTGGAAAAGCACAAAAAATCGACCCTTGACTCGACTAACAGTTGGCAGGGGATGGATGGCTATGTTAGTGCCCATGTCACGCCTTCAGTGAACATACCAATCAACTACAATACCTAAAAAGAAATGATTGAAACTGAGATGCATGTTCCAATGTACATATTTTTTTTGGTATCTACTAGTTAAATTTCGGGTGGTGTAATGGCAATTCAATTGAAACATAAATTAGCTGATTCAATGACAACAAAATTGCAAAGAACCCCTAGAAATTCAGCATGGCAACTACTGTAAGTAGACAAAATCAACCATATACGAGTCGTACACTTTCGCAACTATCATTCGCAACTGTGTTTCCCAAACCCACAAATTTCCAGATATCCCATGCATGTAAATATTTGACCTCCATAGAAAATAATACTTATAGATACCTATAGCTTAGCTTATAAAATATCATACAACTCTTTTTGGCAGCTCTATATTTTGTGTGGCTGAAAAAACAACTCAAGGAATCATGTCATGTTGCTGGTGGACTCCATGCCCAACAACCATCCACACGAATTCGTCAGAATCCGAAACCAATCTACTAAGATGTCCCGGGACGGAAGGTAGCAAATGGTTAGTAAATGGGCCCATAAATCCAAGTAGTATCCCTATAGGTATTAGCAAATGGGTTATAAATCCAAGTAGTATCCCTATAGGTATTAGCAAATGGGTTATTGTCAATATGGTAGGGGAAACCAAACCAAGTTGCAGAAAGGAAACTCCAAGCTGCCAAGCTGCTTGCGTCACACGAAGTACGCACTCCTTTTGGGCTTTCCACGTAGCGTGGTGCGATAGCCAATTGGCTCTCAAAAGCTTACCCACCCTAAATGATGGGATGGGGCCGAGATGGCCACCATAGAAAGCAAATCTTACATGCATATCCATGTGTTGGATTACACATTTCACATTGGTGAAAGGAAAGAAAGTGAAAACTAATTGGCGAAACCCAAACTGCTCCACATCGTTGAGCTACTGTCAAGGAGGTCAGGCAGATTGTAAAAGCTTCGGCTTGAAAGAAAAGTTGTCATCCCTGATGTTCTTCTTGTCGAACTTGAAGGGCATGGACACAAACAAGGCATGCACGCCTTCCAAAGACACCACTATGGCTTCTTGCTCTAGCACAGGCTTCTGAAAGATGCCAACATTCTCCACGTGGTGTAAAGAAGACATTGCGATTCACTAGCTGGTTGATACGTTGATTCACAGCATTTTGAATCGCCTCCTCCTGTCGATCTCTTTCTTGGTCGGCACGGAAAAGGGTCATTTGCCGATCCATGTAGAAGTCTCCAGCCACATTCCTGGCTGCTTCATGTTGTTGTACAAGTCGCTCATGTTCTTCTAATAGTTCCTGAAGTTGCTGGTAGTGCCGATGATTGTCTTCATTGGCCAATCTCAGCTGCTCACGAAGGAATTCCACCAGGTTCTCCAGGTTGGTGACCGTGTCCTCAAGAGATGGTTCAGGTTCCATAGGTTCATCGACAGGGGATACTGCAGGTGTCACTGCAGTTTCATCATCATCGCCATTACCAGGAAGGTCTGGTGCATTGCCACCTTGGTCATATGGCTCTTCCAGAGCTTGAAGATCAAAACGGTCCTCACCTTCAGGTTCAGGCTCATCAGGTCCACGAAGCCAACGAAGCATGTAGTTGTAGAAGGTTGTGAAGTAGCGGTGAAGTTGAGGTAGAAGGTGGAATGCTTGGGCAATGGCCATCATAAAAACAATTGTGAGAAGAAAGTTGGTGTATGTGAAGGATTCGTCGTCGAGGTTGTCCATGAGGTTGTTGTCAGTGACATTGACAGATTGAGTGGTAGTGATTGCAGTTGCTGCAGTCATAGCCTTGAGCATCTTGCTGGGCTTCTTGATTGCATACATTTCTTCCCCTCTCCTTCTCTGACTTGCGGACTTCTTCTTGGCCGCTTGGAAGTTGGTGTCGCTCTTCAATCTCATTTGATGGCTCCTGAGTCTGTCGGCTAAGAGCTGTGCAGCATCGCTCTTCGTCATGCCATCAGCATACTGCTTCTCAGAGCTCACCCATTTTATCTGGGCCTGGCAGACACGTAGCTTGTCTTGAGCTACCAAAGTCTCCACAGCCGTGCGCTTGTCGCTGCCAAGAGCTGCTTGGATCTCATCCTTGATCAACAGGTCGTAGAGAGCTTTAGCATCAACCACATGTGCTGGAGGATGTAGAAGCTGGGCTGAGGAGTCATGGTCAATTGGTAGTCCAGGATTGAAAAGCAGCTTCCAGAACAGGCAGGTGAAGAGCAAAGCATCGGCTGCTTCAGCTGTTGCTTGAGACTCTGCTGAAAGTGATGACCGGGCCACACGGGCCAGCTTCCAACTCCTCCAATCAATCAGGTTGTACTTGCCCTCGTCGCCTGCCGTCACTGCCTTGTTCACCATGCAAAGAAGATACCCTCCTTGAGAAGTCAGGTCGTCTCGATTGGCATAGGCAGCATCAGCATAGGTCACAAAGGTGATGTCGTTGATGTCACCCAGATTGGCATATTGAAGGGTAACATCACTGTTGGCCTTTGCCATGCGCAAAACCTTGTTTCCATGGTCGATGGTGCTGACTGTTGCCTTTGAAATCTTCCCAGCCAGTTGCGATACAGAGCACTGGAGATATGGCGAAGATTGGGTGCATGGCCACTGAAGAGCACCCACCAAAGCTCTGAGTTGGGTTGTCTCCTTCTGAGTCAAAGGAGCATTGGGATCAGATTTCCTCGAGGTAGGCAACGTGATAGGCCGCTGCTTGTTGATGTAGTCGGTCTGCTTCAGGACAATGCCATCATCACTGGTGACAATGTCGCAACCACAGTATTGAAGAGTTCCGGATTCTTCTCACATCCGAAAACTGAAAAGTTCATGTAGCTGCTTCTTGACCTTTTGGTAGACGTCGCTGTGGATGTCGCCACATCCAAGAAGGTCATCGACATGAATGCCAAACGTAGCTACCAACCGGCCAGGGCCATCACTTGATAGCTCACCAGTTGAAGACAGTTGACTCTTCTCCGTGGGGTCAAAAACCATGAAGAGGCAGGCATCCAAAGGGTGGCGGTAGACATTGTCGAGAGATAGGATTCTTTCCACGGCTTCCATGTACCAGGCTCGAGGGGCATCACAAAGTCCATACATAGGTTTCTTCAACTGCATAAGCTTGGACTCAGTGGTCGGCAAACCCAAGATCTGACAGGCATCTCGAGGCAGCTTGATCCATAAGGTTCTGTCCTTGTGGTGAGGTTTTCCTTGCAAGAACGCTGTGCTGATGTCAGAGGTAAAGGTTGTCCATGACATCAGGCTGGATATGGAAAGGATCATGCCTCTGCTCATCCTTGTCAAAGTTGGTGAGTTGGTACGAAGAGAACCGGAGAGCGCATCAGGGTCTCTGAACCCTTGGGTGATAAGCCGGGCTTTTGCACGTGGTGATCCATCTGCATTGGTTGACCATTTGAGGATGAAGTGGGCCTTCAAGATCCGATTGGAATCAGCATGTTGTGGATCACAAAACTCCCACACGTCGTGCTCAAAGAAGCTGGTGAGTTCTTTTCTTTTGGCTTCTGTGAAGGCCAACCTGTCAGAAAGACTCATCTGACGTTCATTCAAATTGTTCTTGTCCTTGGCCTTCGGTTCAATGTAAGTGGTGTAGCCATCACTGACGTTGTAGAAGAAGTCGTGGGTCATCTTGCGATGTGCTGGAAGGATCTTGAATCTGGTAGTACCTGTCCACTGTTGAGGAAAGGTCTTGTTCTTGATGTGCCACCGATCATGGTAGCTGTTGTCTCCATAGAAGGTGCTACGAGTCTTTCCAAGATATTCCAAGGGAACAGGACAAGAGGATTCCAAAGGCTCAAAGGTGGTCTCCCGAGGAACATAATGCCTTCGGATCAGGTAGTTGCCCTTGATTTGCCATTCATCAGAGATGTCATTCATCACGATGTAGCCATCCTCAAAGTGCCATCCTGGTGGTAGATGGGTGTTGTCAGCGGTCAGGTCTATGTCCACTTCATGGGACAAAGCAGCATCATCTACAGGTCGATCACCATAGGGAGACAAAGTTGCATGTGGAGGTAGGACTTGATCTTGACGTCGTTGAGGTCCAAAGGAAGGTGGTTGGGATGAAGGTGGTGGTTGTGGTGCTGCAGGTTGAAGTGATTGAGGTACATTTTGAGGTGGTTGAAGTGCAGGTGGTGGTGGTCTGTAGCTGATGGTCTCCTGTAGATCAAACCTGGCCCTCTTGGCCTTGAAGTCTTCATCAGGTTGAGGTCGGTATTCAGGATGGACATGTTGTACAGTGGTCGATGAGGTGGTAGTTTCTTCAAGTAGATCTGGAGGTGGTGCTGGAGTGTCATCGTCAGGTGTTGAAGGGTCGGTAGTTGAAGTGGTGGTGTTTGTAGGTTGCGGTGGTGATTGAAAGGGAAGTGACGATGTTGTAGTGGAAGGTGCATCCAGGATGTCGCGAATCTCTGGGTCCAAGTCATCATCGGATCCATTGGTTCGTCTTGAACTCGAAGGTGGAAGGTAGTGGTGCCAGTCCACTCAAAGCCCATGGTCTTATCCTGATCCACTGTCCAGTCATCCTGGATGACAATGGTAGGTGCTGGAGAAGGTCTGAAAATCTCAGTCGTCCGAGTAGGTGCGAACAGGTGCACAGGGGCCTGGTCAGCAGCCACTGGGATGTAGAGATTGCCTCTGGGTCTTCTGTGGATACGCTTCCAGCCATCTGGAGAAACGCTCCACGAGTCACAGTTCACGCCACTGGGTTCGGGTGGTGATGCCTCAACAGAAGCATCAGTGTCATCACGCTCATCTTCGGTGTCCACCTCCTCACGAGATCTCTTGTTGGTCTTGGAAAGGTCGACATACTGAGTCACTGCACGATTGCGGATTTGTTGAAGGGATTGTTGAGCACGTTGAAGTGGTTGTTCCAAAGTGGAAGTTGTAGTAGAAGGTGGAGGTGAAAGTACGGGCTTGACATGTTCAGGCGAGGCTCTCAGCATCGTGGTTCCATGGACCAACCAAAGTACTTCGTGAGGTTCATGTTCAATCATCACAACTGTGGCGGGTCCTCGCCAGGATATCTTAGGTCCAGGTCTCTGATTGTTCACCGCATCCCGCCAGTAGTAGCAAAGATCTCCGGTCTGCAGGGAGTGTTTCATGCCATTGTATCGCCTCAAGAGGGCACGGCGAAGCCGTTCATCATTGTTTGCCTGGGAGATGGCTTTGGTTGCCACCTGCTGGTAGTTGAGCTTGATGCGAAACGCCTCTGTGGGATGTAGTTGAGTAGGGTTCAACTCCTCTTCCATCAAAAGGCCAGGTACATGAGGATTGTACCCCAAAGTCCATTGAAGAGGTGAGTAGCCCTGCACATTGGGCATCCGATTCACTTGTGGTATCACATAGTTCAAAGCATTGATGATCCCTTCTGGGGTGTAGTCCTTGGATTCCAGAAGAAACAGGTCAAGTGCACGTCGAATGACCTGATGGCGACGTTCAATGATGGCGAGTCGCTCATGTGCTTGCCCAGGCGAAATCATCATCTGGATGGAATGTTGTCCAGCCCAGGTTTTGAGGTGGTCACTTGCCCATGACCGATGTTCATCTACCTGGAGGAGTCTCATAGGTCCAAAGGAGCGAATCCAAGCTCTCTCAAGACCTTTCTGGAAGGAATCAGGGGTTTCGTCAAGTAGGAGTCTCGCAGCACAAAGTCTAGTGGTGGCATCGGAAATCACCAAGATGGGATAAGCTCTCACCCTGGCCTCAGAGCCTTCTGCTGGTCGAACTTTAAGCCACAAAGTGTCAGCTTGAACACGATCATTGAAGAAAGTGCCCTTGTAGATGGAACTCTTTGGCACCTGAGAAGGTGGTGCTCGTTGTGCACAATGCTCACACTTGAAGGTTCGGTTGGCTTCAAGTAATTTCTCATTGGCTTTTCTTTCGACCAGTAACCCAGACAACCCAAAACCCTCTAAATGAAAACCCTCTAAATTTAGAACCTCTAATTAAGGGGAAAACCCTCTAATTAAGGTCTATTGAATATACCTTAATTAGAGGGTTTTCATGGGTATGTTTTTCAACATAAAATATAGTTTTCTGGTTGATAT